>JAGPOW010002118.1:3674065-3726522 GCA_030014935.1 Caiman crocodilus | reverse complement strand
ATACCAGGAAAAACTCCTTCACAGTCAGGGTGTCCAGACTGTGGAATAAACTCCCTCCAGAGGTGGTGCAGTCACCTACCCTGGAGGTTTTCAAGAGGAGACTAGACGGTCACCTCACTGGGGTCACCTAACCCCAGTAGTCTTCCTGCCTGGAGTGGGGGGGTGCTGAACCCAGCGAGCTGCAAGGTCCCTTCCAGCCCCAACCAGCTATGAACCTATTCCAAAGTCACTGTCTGCGTCACTAGTTTTGCTCTACATAAACCTGCTGGGAAGATGCAGGTGTAAACAAGCAAGTGAAAAGCTGTCTTTTCTGAGCATCTGAATTTCAACCCTTACTTTTTTCCTTATGCCAACAATTTCTGTATTTTTATCACGGGAAGGGCAAAGGTACAAACTACCTATGTGCAGGACAGAGATAAGACTGGGGTCTCTGCCAGTCAGAGATTGAGACCTAATACATAGTAGAGAGTGGAGTGGGACTGTTTTTTGTCTGAGTTCAGCTGAATTCGGGAGATCAGTTCCTCCAGAACGACAAATATCTTCTTGCAACTATTAACTCTCTCTTAAATGAAAGAGAGTTTCTGAGTGTGGACAGTTACTCTTTTCCTGTCTCAGCTCCTGCCCCACCTATAGAAGTAAAGTGACAAAACAGGGGCTGTGGCTCCAGTCTCTAAAGGTCCGATTCAAAATGCTTCCAAATATCTGGCAGTTTCAAGGGTTTTTGATGGGTCTTGCATCAAGACGCGAGTCCCCAGAACAATGGCGATTGCCTTATTACCATGAGTTTCCAGAAGTGGTCATTCTTGTTGGATAACGCATTGTTTCTGGTGACTTTTCAATATCTTCACAGTTTTGGCTTCTCTCATAACACAGGGTACATTCGTTAATCCTGTTTCTTACACATACTTATCCAACAGGCTCTCATAGGCGCAACCATGATGGGCGCCATAGAAACACAGCAGATCGCCAAGAGATGAAGAGTTAACCATATATTTAATAAAGCCCGGAGATGAATTCCAATCACCATGGAAACAAGAGCTATTGAGCTGTAAAGTGCAGTTTCCCCAAGGCTCTCATTTACACCGAGGTCTTATTTGACTGACTATATTTTCAGCTGAAGCATAGTGACTCAATCATGTTTATGTAGTAATTGCTTTTTAATTGGGCTCAATGAAGTACTCCAGCAGTTCAAAAGTTAGCAGGGGCTTTGAATTTAACTGGGGATTATGGGTCACTGAACGGCCTGCCATATACTCCGGTGTCCAGCGTGTCATTAATAGAGGCGGCGTGTCTTCTTGATTCACTTGTCATGTCAAGCACAGGTTATGTAATCTGGGTGGAGACGGCGCTTCTAATCGGCACCGTTAACCTCTAGAAAGAAAGAGTATTTGAACTGTTGTGATTTAGGATTGGTTTCTTATTCTTAGTTGAGCTGACAAAGTAGTTTTAATTAGGATGCATCTTTCCAAGTGTTTAGGCGAGCCCCTGACCCCTTTTTTTTCTCCACTCCTCTAAGTGGTGTTTTCTTCTGCTCTATATCACCCTCACTCAAGAGCGCATATAATGACTGAATGTCACGAACAGCTAAATAGGCAATATCTTTTAGGGGCTAACACTCCAGATAGAGGTCACAGGCTAATCTCTTAAGAAACTGTGGCTATTGTAACAGGAAGTCATTAAAACTGTCCTGGAGAACCTAGAAACCAGTATACATGGTACACATTTTTTGTTTCTTTTAACAATTATTGCCGCCTTGAACTGTGACAAGGTTATATTTCCTACAAAATTTTCCCTGTTGTATTTTGTAGTAAGTGGGTTAGCTTTCAGTGTAAATCTTAAGCATCTGTGTCGGAGTTTCATGCTCTTCTAGTTTGCTTCCGGTCCCCACTCAACTACTTCAGAAAGCAAAGGTCTTAAAAACATCACCTACCAAGTCTTCTTTCTACTCCTTTAAAAACATACACAGTATGAAAACCCACCTTGATTGTTGCTATTTATATTCTGCCTCCTTTTTGTACTTCTCTACTTAGACACTGCAAACCACTAGAATTGGGTTTGCTTTTGGTTTGGGAAAATATTCTGGATTACTGGAGTTCAAACACTGCAAGGCGTTGCTCTTTGTTAAAAAAAAATCTTTCTGCATTAAAAATAAGTGTACATAAACATTCCTGATTAGCTAAGAATTGGATAAAAACTTGCTTAGAAATAATAAGTTCGAAAGAACTAAAACATGACAAGATCTCTCAGAGGGAATTTTCCAAGGGAAAATGTATTACTAAATGTTTATAGACTCCTTTGCTCAGCACCAGCCTGAATAAAGGGAACTGGCTCACAAATCAAAATATAGCAACATAATCTAATTAAGATTATGTTTCTTAATTAGAAGAGGTTATTCAAAAATAAATCAATTAGGCTCTGGGAACAACTGAACCGTGCCTGCTTCCCAACATTTGCTGGATAGATGATAGTACTGATGGAGCAGACAACCAGAAGGCGTAGCTCAGGGAGCTCCATTAGGGTGGCCATCATAGAGGACAGTCCGGTTGTCCTCTGTCCTCTATTGATAAAGGCGTCAGGTTTCATATGAATAGAGGACAGAGTAGAAAAAAACTAACCACCCTAACCTCCATTGGAACTGGATGACTCTTGAGATTTCCACCTTGCAGCCCACCTGAAGGCAAGAAGCATCAATGCCCCTACTGAGAGATAGCAGCCCTCTGGTTATAGTGGTCTGGCAACCAAGGACCAATTGCTTTGCCACCCATTAGAAAGAATAGACGCTTATTTATGCTTTTTCTCTTCTGTCCAGATGCTAAGGGAGACAGGAGGATGGAAGAAGGCAGCGAGAGGGAGTGGAGAAGGTAAGACATAGGATGAGCACTCCCAAACACAAAAGGTAATGAAGAGAATCAAATCATTTTATCATAACATGTTGGGATAAAAGTGGTGATACCTGTGCAGTTTAACTGCCCGGAAACCCCCCCACAAGAAACAGTTAAAGGTTGCGAAAGGACAGGTTCTGGGCTTCCCTGAAAATCTTCACATGACATGAATATTTGTGGTTAGCTGGGAATAATATAAGGAAAGACTGATTCTTAAGATTATCAGTAATGGATTCAGTGAGCGGTAGCAGTCACATAACTGGGGGCCTTCTTTGCATGAGGGTGGTTTAGAAAGTAATGGCAATTTTAAAATAAAACCATTTTGTGCTCAGTGATCATTTATTGAATCACATCACTTTTCTACATACTCGTAAACACTGGATGCATTCAGCAGTGTTTCTCACTGCTGTAACAGACTTACAGTGCGGGAGGCCATTTTGCCATTAATTTTGAACACCTTTATATTTAGTTGGTCAAATAAGCTTTTGAAAAATCCAGCTGCCCTGAACTGGACTATCACTATCGCAGATGGTGATAGAAGGTCTGTGTACCAACTGGAGAGAATCTGGAAGGACCAAATAGATCTTATAAACCATTTTTTTTGGCAAGGCAATATGCCCAACTTGGAAACGGAGGGGGCAAAACAAAATACCAGTGGCAAGATCTGCAGTGGGTGGAAGCAAAATCTCAGCTGACTTGAAGTGGGAATCTGCCCCATCAGTCTACTGTGGGTAGCCTCTTTCTTACACTAGAAAGGACCTTGTTACAATAAATGGCCCATGAAATGAGATGAATGCTAGTCTCATAGGAGAGAGCTGGTTAGCTGTGTTAATCTGCCCCCAAGGTGTGGGGAGTAGTAGATATGCTGGAGGATTCAGAGAGACCTAGGACAAATTGGAGGCTTGGGCCAAAAGGGATCTCATGGGGTTCAACAAGGACAAATGCAAAGTCCTGCACTGAGGACAGAAAAATCCCATGCAGCAGTACAGGCTCGGGGCTGACTGGCTGGGCAGCAGCTCTGCAGAAAAGGACTTGGGGGCTACAGCCGACAATAGGCTGAATATGAGCCAGCAGTGCGTCCTTGTTGCAAAGAAGGCTAACGACATACTGGGCTGCCTTGGTAGGTATGTTGCCAGCAGGTCAAGGGAAGGGATTATACCCCTCTATTCAGTGCTGGTCAGGCCACATCTGGAGTACTGTGTACTAGGGGTGTGCGAAGTGGGCTTTATTCGATTCGGATTCAGATTCGGCCAAAAGTGCTTCTGGTCCACTTCCAGATCTGCTGCCAAGCGTGCCTGTTGGACACTCCATGTGCTCCAGCATCACAACATTCATGAGCCCCTGCTACCTAGAGGTATGTAGAACAAATATTCGAAGCTGTCCCTATTAGGCCTGTGCCTATTAGGCCTATTAGACCTAGTATTCGCTTCAGATTCGGATTCAGCCAATTTGGTGGACAGTGATTCGATCCAGTGATTCAGTATATAAAAGTCCCGAGCACACACATATACTGTATGCATAATATATGTGTGTGTATGCACTCACGTGCATGACATTTTTTTATATATATATATAAAATGATTGATCTCTCCTGCACATATAGTGAGGATCAAAATGAGAGTCCCTGAGAGTGGGCACTTCTGAGCATATATGTAAAGTCATATTTTTTGCAATGAAGACAGAACCCTTAGTCATTATTTTCTCTTAAGCAACACTTATGAGAAGTCACTGAAATCTAGTGGATCTTTATAGACATTACGCATATCCTAATGATTGTCTGATTTTTTTTAGCTGATTTGAGTAAAAAGACATGTTTGTGAGCTAAGTTATTTTCTTTTCAAGAACGCGGCGCTTATATGATACAGATGAAAACAGAGAGCTTAAAAAAGGACAACTGAGAATAAAATTAAACAAGATTCTTTCTTGTCGGGGAGAAGCTTCATTTGAAGAGATCCCTGCAGGTGTACTCGAGAGAGCCGTGCACGCCAGGCTTATGCACCCTGTTCTTAACATCCATGCATCTTAAGTGGGAAGCTAATCTTTCAATTTTCTTCAGGACATTCGATTCATATTACTTGACTGTTGTGAGTCATTGAAAAAGAGCAATTCCCTCTTTCCTTCCAAGTTACTTAATATTATTTCTTCCTTAATACTACTTTCCATATCATCAGTTGCTTTAGCGGTTGCAAACAGCAGACTAGGTTATCTGAAAGACACTGCATGCAAATACATTGTGAAGAAGCTTTAGGGCACCTGAGATAAACATCAGGTTGCCTGTGAACGAAGCATGATTTTCCTTGTTTTACACATGGGGAAATTGCTTAGTTTTGTTCCCTCAATATTTCCATAGTCAGTCATATAGGGAGGCAGTCAGTGACAGCTGGAAATAGATTCCAGGTGCCTTGGCTCCAAGTTTCATGCTCAGATGAAATAGCTAGAGCCTGATGTTCAGTTAAGGCTATTCTGTATTCTGCGCACAGATCCTATTGATAAAATAGAGCTTTGAATAATGAAGTTGATGTTCTCAACCTTCTCCTGACATTTCATGCATTGAGAACGCTAGGCCAGAGGCTAGCAAATGGAGTTCTGTGTCATGCTCATGCATGATAAAAATATTACAGCATGTTGCATCATAACCTCAGTCCCATTATGTGCCCACATGTGCATGCACAGCCACAGACACATGCAACTCCAGCTTATTAAATTAAAATAATGGCATAGATTTAATTTAAGCTGACAGAACTTCAGAACCAAGGAAAGCCAGGCTTGTAATTTTTATCCTCGGCACGGGTTTGTAGGAGGATGGTTTAACTATGAGTGCCTGTTTTTCATTTATAGTTTACACGATGATGATACAGAATGTACAAAAGTTCGAACTGTTTGAAAAGCACTTACGGCACCCAAGTGTTAGAGACCTAATTGGAAATTCAAAAGCCTAGTATCTGGTCAAGAGACAAAAAAATGAATCACTATTATTTGAAGAGAAATGAGTCAAAACTGGAATAATTTTTCATAAAGAGAGGAAAATGCATCATAAGACTTATATTTATTCAGCAAGACCCAGCCTTCTGTATTTTTGGAAGGATGAATACTTTCTGTAATTATATAGATTTCTGCTTAAAAACCCCCTCACACTGGAGGAACATATTCTGCTGATTACGGACAAAGAAAATGATCTATCTTAGGAGAGGTTCAACAACTCAGTGTATATAGGAAGAATAGTCTAAATTAAATGGTCTTTGCTGCTATTTTAACTTTCAAAACAGTCTCTTAATGCCCTCTACTGGCACAAAAGCTCAATACAGAAAAGAACGTGCCTAAGGATATGGCTATGACATCCTCATTGTTTTGTAGGACAGTCAATGGGCTGGGAACATCGGTTGTTTCAATCATCAGGAATTAGACACCATTATAATCTCAGCTTACTGGTCTTAAGTGAGAAGAGCAGCTCATTAATTCACATGCCGTTGATTCAAGTCATACTACATCGAGGGCATGTTTACATCAGACACGTTACTGTGCATTAGTCTAATTAAACATGCATTACAGGTGTGCATCTACATGTGCGCACCCTTAATGCGCATTAAAATGGCAAAGTTAGGCCAACTGTGCCTAAATTTGATACCTGTAAATGTAGGTATCACGTTTAGGTGCAATTAGTCAAAGTGCATCGACACATGTGTAGATGTGACCCAGCACTAACTTTAGTGGCTGGTCTGCCCAGCCATTAGAGAACCTGCCTGAGCCCAGCCCCAGGCTGGCTGCCTCTTCTCCGCAGTGCGGGACTGCTCTCTATAGTTTGCCACTTGTAAGCATGGTTTCTACTGTTGGTGGGTGAGGAGGGTGGTGGAGAGGAGGGATGGAGTTGGGAGTTGTGAGCATTGGCAGAGGGAGAAATTATTATTTGTGGGGCCTGAGTACACACACACACGCACACAACTACCCAACAGGTAAGTCTCTGGAGGGGAAGGAGCAGGGGGAGGAGGTAAATCAAGGCCCCCACAGCAAGGGAGGGAGCGGGGCAGAGGCAGGAACAGGTTGTGGTATGGTCGGAGCCTGGCCAGTGGGTGCTCAACCCTTTCTCCCCTATGGGCCGGATGGACAGCGCCTAGTCTACCTACGGGCTGGATCTGGCCAGTGGTCCTGACTGGCACCTGGGGAGGGTGGGCACCATCCAGTGACAGAGGGGGAAGGGGTCAGCTCAGCCACAACCGAGCTCTGTAGGGAAAAGCAGACGTGACTTGGGCCCATGGGCAGAGGGTGCAGGGAGTGTGGCTTGGCCCCAACCAAGCCCTGATCCAGATGTGGAGGGAAAGGGCATGGCCTGGTCTTGCCAGGGGAGAAGGGGTGAAGCCTGGCTCCAACCCTTACAGGCCTTACAGGCTCCAAGCCTTGCAGGGCTTGGGATCTGTGGATGTGGCAGGGTGGGAAGGGTGGCCATATTAAAGCCCACAGACAAGATTCTGCAGAACGCATTTGGCCCGTGGGCCAGGGGCTGAGCACCCCACTGCAGTCATAGCTATGCCTGTGTTCTATTATGGGTATTTCCCAGGGTTCTGGGCTTTGCTAGTTGCCACATAGGGCCAGGTGGGATTTCTTTCCCCTCCTGCTGCTAAAAGTGTTAGGGTAAGCATTGGTTGGTGGCTGTGGCTATGGCTGGGGGTTTTGACTGCTAGGTGACAATGCTTCTCTTGGGAATTAAACCCAGAAGGTCCTGGCTAGGTCTTGCCCCCTCTTCTTAGGGTCAATCCTATCACCATATTTGGGGTCAGAAAGGAATTTTACTCCATGGTTAAATTGCTGTAGACAGCAATGTTTTTTGCTTCCTCTGTAGCTGGGAGTGTGGCCCTCACTTGGGTTGTTGAGCATCTATTAACAACCTTTGCAGCAGTAGAATATTGAAGACCATGGTCTCCCCGTTTCACCTGTAGCAGATTTAGTGTTATGTCTTGTGCTGTGTCTGAGTAGATTTAGTAATTTTGTTAAGAGGTTAGACAATGGATTTACGTAGGATGGTTTGGATAGGGATGATCCTGCCTCAGGATGGGGACTGGACTAGATCAGTGTTTCTCAACCTGCAGTACATGTACCCCTGGGGGTACATAAGACATGGGCAGGGGGTACATAGGTGCTGCGTTTTGGTCTTTGCCTGCTCGGGTCTGAAGTTCCAACCACTGTCCCTCCCACCGTGTCCGGCGCACCGGCTTTCACTCCCCAGTGTCAGTGTGCTGGGGATAGGGAGAGAGGCAGCATGCAGGCTGCTTTGCCCTGGGCCACGGTGGCAAAAGTGGGACTTGGCTCACGGTGGCAAAACCAGAAGTGCTGTGTGGGACTTCCAGTTTTACTTTTGCTGCATCGATCGGTAGGGTACCAAAGGTTGAGAACCACTTAACTAGATGACTTCAGCAGGCCCCTTCCAGTCCTATGTCCCTATGAATATATAGTAAGCATTAAGAGGCACTATGTTGCCAAAGATCTCATCCTGAAATGAGGTGCAAGGTCTTGGCCTTTCAGAATCACTGCACGTGACCTGTACCCAAAATCCCAACGCCACTTTTAACAAGAAAATACCTGCTTCAGGCAATTACCATTTCTTCAACATGATAAAATGGGCGACTAGCTTTGTTAATTTATAATTTGGGTACTGATACCATGAATTTAAACACTCCAAGTAGTAAGTTCTGACTAAACGAGTATCATGGATGGTTATACCTCTTCTACATACTTCACTGATATAATAAAACATAGCATTATTTTCCCATCATAACAACTGGCTGTGTATACCAAAAGGTCTGGGAAGTACTTTAGCACCTCATCTGAATTGTAGCTAGTATGTGCAAGGTCTTGTTATGTGTCTTGGTAGAGTTAGAAGATAATACAACTACAATTTAAACATTTTCTCAATAAAGCTTTTAGTTCTGACTTTCAGAAAGCTAGAGGCAGCGTTGTAAAACCCTTATAAGACATTCTGTTCCTGCTTATTTCTATGACACTGCACAAAAGAAGGGTAACCTTCTGACTCCCATGAGATCTTTCTCATTTCTTTTACTTCAGAGCTGTTTCCTTAGAGAAAAAGACTATATAAGGACATTACTCCCCCTGTCCAAAAGTCTTCTGAATATACATATTTGTTTCTCAAGCATAATCCTACATTTTTAAAGAGCAGTTTTTAAAAAGCTATTAATTTAAAAGCCTATTTTTAAAACCTTATTATAGGCTACTGACGTACACACAAATTAATTGTTGCCTTAATATCCTTCATAGCAGAATAATACCAGAACATAAAGTCTCCTGGTGAGACATTTTATCACTACTTGGAAAGGAATTAGACTTAGCATGTGCTTCCAAACAATATTCAACCCCCGACAGATAAATGCTTCCATTTAAAATTGATTTTTAGAAAGAAAAACAGAGAAAAGACATCAGGTTATATAACTTTGATAGCAGGTGAATCAAAGTAGCTAATATCTGCAGGAAGTCTATGGAAGAAGTGACTTTTTGTTTTACAGATATGATCTTCCCCCTAGGCCATTCATCTGGGCTAGCAATTTGTATCAGTAATAGACAGTCACTTAATTGCTTTTTAGCTGTGAGAAGCCTGAACAAAGAGAAAAATGTCCTGACAGAGTAATGAACCTCCTGGTGGTTGTGAAAACCCATACTAGTTCAAATAGTTCTTTATCATTGTCTATGCTTGTGAATTACCCAAATCCAAGACGATCCCACAATAATTAGCTTCTATATGTGGAGAAATACATTACAATTTTCCATATATGAAATCTAATTATAGCAGAGCTCTCTTAAATTACTCCCTCCCCGTTGCTATAGCAGGGAAAGCAGTGGCAGGCAGGTGCCTCTTGTTCCTTTGCTGCCTGCACACCCACTGTAGTGCCTGCACCCCTGCCTCCCTCCCACTTGCTGCTTACCATTAGCTGCATTTCTGCCCCATTCTGCCCCAGGGCACGGAGCACACTGGGCAGGCACCAGGGAGGCAGAGGCTGTAGTGGGGTAAGGAGGGGCAGTAGAGAAGGCCAGACTCAGGGCTGGAGCCAGAGCTGCAGTCACTGCCTGCTTCTCTGCCCCCCCACCCCATACTCAAATCCAAGATGAGGAGTTTCTCTCCTCCTTCTGCCCCCTCATGTTGAATGGGAAAAATAAAATCTCATCTTGGATCCAACTAAATTAAGTAGTCATATATAGAAAAACAAGCTTCTCAGTTTAACAGCATATAAGCTTAGTCCCTATCAGAAAAACAGCAACAACCTAATTTAATTTGTTTCAAAATAAAGCCACAGGGGTCTGAAATACTTGGTGGTCATAGAGAGTTCTGCAGCACTTTGCACTTTCCTGTTAACACAATGCAGCCCCCCACCCCACCCCGGGACAGTACTTGCCTTTATCCATTGCTTCACATAGTATCAGTATTCATAAACTATGTCAAGATCTTTATTGCAGAGACAAGATATAGGCATACAGCGTGCACATAGGTATGAGTCTCATATAGCATTTTGGCTGCTTAGCATTCAGTTTCTATTAAAAGGAAAAATAAAAGAACTCTGATTAGCAAAAAAAATTGATATTTTTTCATATATAAAAAAAAAGAAGGGAACAATATTTTCCAAGTCTATGCGAGGATGCTAACTTTATATTAATATGGATTTGGAAGACTCCGTAAACTAACCACCCATAGCAGGGTCAAAGCACAAGAATCATATTTACGCTGATCCGAATTGATATTTTTACCCCAAAGTCAAAATGTTGTTTGTTAGCTAGCTTAAGGTCACAGAAAACTATGGCTAAAATAAGTTATTACTTTACTTTCTGTATCCAGCTTGGAGAAAAGGTATTTCGTGAATTTGAATGGTGAATTTAATGTCTTACAATGACATATTCAGATCAATTTGGAATTTATTTTTATTTCAAAGTAGTGCCTGTCTTTGGAGTTATTTATTGTACTCTAACAACCTTCTTTCTCATTTATTAAGGAAAAAAAATGACAATTACACAGCTGAAAGAAAATCTTATTCTAGCTGGAGATTTCCCCAATAAAATGGTGTTATCCACTTGCAATTATAAACACCCAACATCAGTATCATTGAGCATCTTTAACCTTCTGACTCTGAAAGCATTATGGACCTTTCATTTGAAACCATTTTTGATTACCATATAAAAATCAAAATAGCATGTCTCAGCTCCTGTTTTGTGGACCTAGATAAGCACATAAAAGCTACGAATGTCTTAAAAGAAGCCACTGAGCTGCACCTTGAAAAATGCATTTCCTGTCTCTTCACTTTCTGCCTTCCCAAATTAATTCTTGTCTGCATTTAGCCTCTTACTATCATCATCCAACAATTACCTGGTCTTTAAGTTAAATTATCCAGTTAATTTCTATTTGTTCTGCTGTAGATGTTTAAATACAAGTCAGCATGAAAAATAACCTTGTGACGGGTGAAATAGCATCTATATTCACAATTATAGCATTCAAGCAGTTACTACAGAAATATTGTGTTTATATCAAAAAGTGCACTGCAACTAAGGCGTTTTTTTTCTTTTTTTACTAAGATTACTTACAGCAGTAATAGAAAATGTATTTTTGATTAACTGGAACATTTACTTTTCATTTAAGTCACGTTCTCAATAGGAGAATATTGTGAGAGTACAAGTGCCGAGAAGCGCCAGGTAGTTTTTAATAACAAAGCATAGACTGACATCGAATTATAACCTATAGTTTTTATAAGTTGGGGGAAGAAAGCTGAAAAACATCACTAGATATCTAATTTATAGGGCACTTTTCTCTAGTCACCAACTACAGAAATCAAATTATAGGAGACAGGATGGCTCACATGGTTCCTGAATCCATCTGCTTGTTCTTTTTTTCCAGTTCCTCTTCTAATCCTCTCATTATAATTAGCTTTTCTTTTTTTAACAGCAGCCATACACCACGCTCCCTATGCTGGACACCCTACTTTGTGCACAGCTCAAGAATAAGTAGCAACGCTTAGTATAAAAATGAACAGAGTTCCAGTTAAAAGTAACAGAGTTACCACAGTTCTAATTCAGCCTGAATCTGAATCTGCTTTGGGTACCTTGGTGACTGAGCTGGCAGGATTTAAACAATACAGGGGAAAAGCCCCTGGGCTGAACGGTGCAAGTGGCAGAAAGAAAACAGACTATTCAGGTTCCTGTCCAAAGGAGTGGATCTTTGTCAATCTACATTTAGAAAACCTTAGGAAGGGAGAATTATGACTTCCTGCAATACTTGTGCTGAAGGAATCCCAGTCAAAACCGGACCTGGGCAGAGGTGTGGGAGATTTCCTTACGCAAATATCTTTGCCAAGATCAACACATTTCTGGTCTAGAGTGAATTGTCTTATTGGTTTCTGTGTGTCCTTTCAATACGTCCTTTGTATTACTTGGATGAACTTTTGGGGAACTTTTTGTTTTTCTTTTCAACCTCTTCCAGGACATCCTGAAGTTTCTTAGAACTTTGCGTCAAGAAGGCAAAGCTTTCCTTGAAGTTGCTGGTCCCATGTTCTCGACATATGTTTTCAAGTCCATCGAACCACTGCAGGATCTTTTCTAGTTCGGTCTGAACCATCTTCTGTTCCTCCAGCTCTGCGAGCAGCTTCTGCTCTGCGGACACTTCAGCCTTGTACTGCTTCTGTAGCGCCTCGATTTCCACTTGAAGAGGCTGAAACTCTTCCTTACTGTAGGGGTACTGCTCATGGACCTTGTCTTCAGGAAGCAAGGCATTTTTAGGGATGCCCAACACCAGCTGAAAAAGCACTTCCTCCATTTTGCTGAAGAGCTGATCGAAGCACTTCTTCATGAAGAGAAGAAATTTTTCTGTGTTCTTCCGGACGTGAAGCGGGGGGATCTTCGCGTTCGGGACGCTGTCGAGCTTCCTCAGAATGACGCTTTCCACCACCAGCATCACTTCGAAGAGGTAGTCTTGAAACGCAATGTAGAGCCGCAGCATGCACGTCTGAGGGGTGAAACCGAAGAACTGAGCTTCGTAGGACATGGGATTCACGGACATCCTGGCTGCGGCGAGCCGACCCAAGGCCGCGGAGGAATCTGCAAGGGGGAAGAAAGAAAAGGGCGGTCAATGCAGGCTTGAGTTTTGGGAGAAGCAGCAAGGTTTCAGCCTCGCGCAGGGGAAGCAGCAGTTCGCACCAGGGGATAAAAACCTGGCTCTTGCCGGAGACTCAGGCGCCGGCCTCAGGGGTGGCTGCTCTCTTCAGGATGTCCGCGCTCTCCCCTCCAAACGGCTGCGGGGGGGGGGGTAACCTGGGGGCAATCACTCCCAGAAGCGTTTCCCCCGGGAGGGCCGGGGCCTAGACATGCCGGCTCGCCTCCCACACAAGAGCCAGCCCTCCAGCGGCGGCAGGCAGCCCGCGGGATCCGGGCCGGCGAGGCCCAGAGGAAAGCGCCTCGATTCCCGCGCTCCAACTCCCGCTCGCGCGCGCCACGGCAACCAGCCCCGCCCCCTTCCGCGCCACCCAATGGCCGAGTGCTTAGGAGGAAAAGGCAGCCGCTTCCACCAATGAGGCGGCAGAGGAGGAGGATTGGCCGGTTCCTGTCAGGGAGCAGCGGCCCCGATTGGCTGGCGGCGCCGCGTTGATTGGCTGGCGGAAGCGGAAGCGGCGAAGGCGGTGCAAGATGGCGTACCAGACGTTCCGGCAGGAGTATCTGCAAGTGCCGCCCGTGACGCGGGCCTACACCACGGCCTGTGTCCTCACCACCGCCGCCGTGGTGAGCGCCGCGCCGCGCCGCGCCGGGGAGGGGCCGGGCCGCCCGGCGCAGCGGGGAGGGTGGGCTCGTAACCAAGGGCCCCCGTGGGGAGCCGGGTTCCCCGGGGTTCAGCGGCGCAGTGTGGCCCGGCCTGGTTCGCGCCTGTACGTGGCTCAGTGTTGCCCACGGAAATCTTTAACTTTCCGGTGTTGCCCAAGGAAAACGTTAGCGCGAAGGGGAAGGTAACGACTCATTATTGTAGGAATGGGGGAAAAAAATCAGCGTGTCACTTTTGGTGTTCAAACACGTGAGGGAGGCAGATTAACGCCCCCCTGTCCGGTTACTTCACCGTGCAGGGTGCAAGCGGGCTTTGTCGAGTGGATTGATCCTATGACGCGCTCTTTTCTGTTCCAGCAATTAGAGCTCATCACACCGTTTCAGCTGTATTTCAACCCTGAATTAATATTTAAACACTTGCAAGTAAGTGCTGCTTTTGTATTCGGAAGGCTGTTTTAAGAGGGTGAAAGTTGTAAATTCTTGTTTTCGCGCCCAAGCACGAAGACGATGACCCCTTTTTTCAGGGGAATGGGATCGTTTTAAATTGAGGATCATCGTGCTGGTGGAAACTCGTAACTTTGGTTCTTTAAGAACGGGTGCTATCGCTTTACATAAGAAAAGTTCCACGTCGGTTTTGTTGGATCAGCGATGTGTCCTAAAGTGTTCACGTATAGGTCAGGCGTGTACGTGGTAGCCGTGCTGCTCTGAGACAAGAAAACACACAGAAAACTAAAACTCTTGGTTCCAAGAGGATACCTTTTGTTGTATTTCCCCGGTGACCTAATAAAAGGTATCCTTTTGGAACCGAGAGTTCTAGTTTTTTTATACGTTACTTTTAGGCCACAAATGCAAATGCTTTCACTATATTCAAGCATATAAAATATTTGCTGTCTGTCTTATTTGCACTGCTGTAGCCCCTACCGAGTGCCTACCATGGAGCAGAACCTATTGCACTATACACTGCTGTACAAATGCTAGCTTGGAAGGCAGTATACACATCTGCACACATCTGTAAGATGACTTTCTGCAGAAATGTTTTCACTTTTAGTTGCAGAGAAATTGCTTTCCTAGGTATTTTTTTATACACTTTGGTGTAGTTTGCTGTCTGCTTTTCAGGCCTATTCTTATTAAAACGGTTAAATTTTAATTTTGATAAAGCTTCTAGCCATTTTGGTTTCTCCTCCTTCCTGCTGATCAAAGGTTATGTTGTTAGCTGCCTTGCCACTCTCCCTCCCTGCCAGATTTTCTCAGCGAGCAGGCATTTCAGGGGCCAATGTCTCCTGCCGGTCTGAGGTTTCTTTGATTTCTGAGATTGTTTCAGAGGGCCAAGATGCATCTGCCCCAGATTATCAACAAATCCAAAAGAACGCTCGAAGGGAAAGCTTGTCAGTTCTAAACTATAGCTATAGGCGGCCTACCTGACAAGTTGTTCCCACTTCCACCGTAGGCAGCATTTGTTTTCTGAGTAATCACACTGGCCACCGACATTTTTTTGACTCTGTGACCTGATTGTGCATTCTATCCCAGAGGGATTCGGGGTGAAATGTTTGGGGCCCATTTGGAAGCAACAGGAATAATTGGAGATAGGAAAGAAAGCCATGGTTCAGCTGTGAGAGTGAAGAGGAGGCTGAAGTATATGCAGTGGCTCACCATGACTCAAAAAAGAGTTGGCAGTGAAGGGGACTGTGCTTAATGAGCGCTACCACATATCTTATTCAGATGGGCTGCACTAACCTGTCTTTGTGGTACAGGGGTTGCATTTATTGTAATGGGGATAATGGCAGTTGACCCTATGCATATTATGAAGTCAAGTGAACTGGATTAGTCATGAGACAACTGTAAAGGGGGGGAAGGAGGGTGTATATATTTTTTAAGGTTGGGTATTTGACCGATCAAATAAAACTCAGTGAATTGGCCAGTCAAATCTCAGTTCAAAATTGTAACAAATTGCCAATAGGTCAAAATAACACACAGAAAAAGCACAACTTTTCCATAAATAAATGTGTCAAAAAAGTCATATTTCTGTCAAGAAAATGACAAAAATGTATTTTTTTGGTAAAATGCTGTAATGATTGACCAGTCAAAAAATATGCAGTCAGTTGACTGGTTGATTGACAGTATTTGACTGGTCAGTCGAGTGGCTTGCCATCCCTAATTTATTTATAATTTTTTTTCTTTTGCAAACCAGGTCCCCCCCCTAAAAGAAACCGAAGGAAAAGCCCCAATATGAATCCATGTGTTTTATAGTTGTGCTCAGTGTTGGCAGCTTAATGTTAGACAGTATATTTAATGAGGTTTCCTACTGTGCAATGATAAGACAAAGGTTGTCATGTTCGTCCGTTGTCCGTGTCCCGTTTCCCCCCCCAAAAAGAGCCTTTTTTCTCCATGCCAGTTCTGAGGTGGGTTGGAGGGACACCTTTTCTTGTATTCTAATAAATATCTTGTCCTCAGAAAATATGCTAATTTATCTTTACTGACATACTGAATATAACATGAAAATGTTGGTTGACAAAATTTATTTTATATTATTTAATCCTTGATGTTCTTGCACGTTTTTTGTTTCCCTAAAGAGCCTGAGAACAGCAATAGGTTTCTCAGTCTTCAATGCAAGATTTACAGAAGCTCAAAAGATTATTGGAAAAAATTATGAAGCATTTTAGCTGGTATTGATTAAACAAGCACTTGTTCCCATAATAGTTTGGAGGGCAACCGTTATATTTATGTTGTCCTTTCTCTGTTTTTTCTCTTGTGTTTACAGATATGGAGGTTAATTACAAACTACTTATTTTTTGGACCGGTTGGCTTTAATTTTCTATTTAACATGATTTTTTTGTATCCTTCATTATGTTTGTCCCCCATCTTTGGAATGCAGAACTTTGCACTGTAGGTAAATGTCAGTCATTACACAGGGGGCTAGTTTTATACCATTCTTGACTTAGTGGGAGTTAGCGTTATTGACTTCACGGGTAGTGTGATTGGGCTCCACAAAGGAAATTCTTCATTGTACCCAGTCAGTAAGAATTCTGCCACGGACTTCAGTGGGGCCAGAATCTTCATCTTAAAAGTTTAACCTAGCCACTTTTCCTTAGTGACTTACTAGAGAATATTACTTTTTAATCTGGAAAAAATCTTTTAAGAGTAAGAAGGTTGTTCATTTTCCATTACTACACTATTCCTTTTGAATAGTGAGTCAGGCTTCTGATTGGATTTGTATTCTATGGTGTGAGTAGCTGTTCAGTTAGAGCTGGACTTAGACTGGGGCAGGCAATTATTTTGGGCGGAGGGCCGCTTACCCAGTTTTGGCAGACTGTCGTGTGCCGCATGGGTAGCCCCGCCCCATGACAGGTGCCCCTGCCCCCTGGTCACCATCTTGGGACCAATGTCCCAATGTCTTGGGACCAGTATCCCAGGGCCAGCACTGGTAAGGCCCAAAGTGGGACACAGGCTGGCAAGGGTCTGTGGGGCCAGGCTGGGATGCACCAACAGGGAGCTGGCCTGGCTGTATAAAGCCCTGCAGGCTGGGACCCTGCACTTCTGCCACCCTGTTCTGGGCCCCGCTGGCGCTGGCCCTGGGACACTGCTGCGGGCCCCGTGTTCTCACTGGCTCCCTGCCCACTCACACCCAGTGCCTCCCAGCCTCATGGTACAGGCAGGGGGCAGCACTCAGCCCTAACCCCCTGCTTGCCAGCAGGGAAGAAGCTGGTGCTGAGCATGGGGAAAAGCAGCCCCTCGCCCACCCCATGGCTGGCGCTCCCTGTTGTAGGTGCTTGCAGCCCACATGGGGCTGTCTGGAGCAGGCACAGGCAGCTTCATGCAGGCTGCAGGTGGCTACAGCGTGGGACACTGACCATGGGGTGGGCGAAGGGCTGCTTTTCCCCATGCTCAGCACCAGCTTGTAACCTGCCCCACTGCCAGCTGATGCGGGCTGCAGGTGGTTGCAGCACGGGGTGCTGGCCATGGGGCAGGTGAGGGGCTGCTTTTCCCCATGCTCAGCACCAGCTTGTAACCTGCCCCACTGCCAGCCTAGCCATGGGGCCAGGTTACAAGGCGGTGCTGAGCGCAGTGGGGTGGGGAAAGCAGCCCCTCCCTGCCCCATGCCCGACGCCCCGAGCTGCAGCCACTTGCAGCCTGCCTGGGGCTGCCTGTGCCTGCTCCGGACAGCCCTGTGTGGGCTGCGAGCACCTTCAGCGCAGGGCGCTGGTCATGGGGCAGGCAAGAGGCCGCTTCTCTCTGTGCAGGGAAGGAGTCCAGGGAAGAGCTGAGGGGTGGGGGGTGACCCCTTCCCCACCTCACACCTTGTGCCCCATGCTGCAGGCACTCGCAGCCTGCTTGGGGCTGTCTAGAGCAGGCACAGGCAGCCTGATGCGGGCTGTAAGCAGCTGCGGTGCCGGGCACTGGGCGTGGGGCAGGGAGGGTCTGTTTCCTCGCCCCACACTCCTTCCCTGCCCGGGGTCAGGTCCTGTTGTGTTGTTGTCATCCGCCACCACCGCCCACCCTGGCATGCACTTATCTGAGCTTCCCACGCCAGGGCAGCCAGTGCTCCCAGCCCAGAAACCCCGACTGGGGGGCAGGGCTGGGTGGGCCCCACTGTTGTGGGAGCCTGCCGGGCTTCCCTTCAGTCCTACTGCCCTTGGTTCCTGTAACTTTTGACAGGAACCAAGGACAGAGAAATATTAATTTTCTACATTTTTTTTAGGGGCCAAACAGGCCAGAGAGAATGGCCTCGTGAGCCATGCTTTGCCCGCCCCTGACTTAGACCATCAGGCTTACTTCATGAAAGTCAGTACTTGCCTGATAACCCTTTGACCTCTCCTTTGATCTTGGAAGCTGCTGTAAAACTCAAGCTGTTATTTTATTAATTTTTCTGGAAACAGATTTTAGTGTTAAACTTTCCTGACCTATAACCTCAGATATCGTTATTGCCGAATGCTGGAGGAAGGCTCTTTCCGAGGTCGGACGGCAGATTTTGTATTTATGTTCCTTTTTGGTGGACTTTTAATGACTGTATCCTTTTAATGCCTGAACAAAAGAAAAGATGCTTTGAGCAAGAGTACTGCTGTAATTTAAAAATACATAAAGAGGAAAATGCTTTTTGTCAAATGAGATTTGTCTTCTAGTAGAATTCAAAACTTCTCAGATCCCAATGTTACTATTATGTGTATGACTGATCTTACAAAACCTAATGTTAGAGTTAGGGATTTAAAGATGAAATTGTAGGTGTGCAAGTCTCAGGATGGAAGGGAGATATTACTAGGTAATTATGTGCCTCAAACCTACCTATAAATTGAAAATAGTAAAAATAAATCCTCTTGTATTGTACTTGTAGCATACAGTTATTAAAATGTAGTGACTGGGCTGACTGAAGACAGATTTAACCTGTTGGTGAAAAATTGTTTAGCAACCTACTACAGAATCATGTCATCGTTGATCTCGAGAATTTATTTTCCGCGCACCATTTTTTTCCCCCCTGCACATTCAGATTTCAGTTTTCTAAAACTTAGACACATGCGCTGATACTTTCTTTAACTGCTCTTACCAGCTTTTTGGTTTGTTTGTGAACTTGGTGTTCTTGGGTCAGGCATTCACAATCATGCTTGTGTATGTGTGGAGCCGCAGGAATCCCTATGTTCGTATGAACTTTTTTGGTCTTCTCATCTTCCAGGCCCCATTTCTACCTTGGGTACTCATGGGCTTTTCGCTGCTCTTGGGAAACTCCATTATTGTGGATTTACTGGGTAAGAAGTTTGAAAAAAATAAATAAAACTTTCATGTTTAGTCAAAACTGTTTCTGGGTAGAGTGTCTTTTCCACCTAGTTAGCTTTCTCCTCCAAAGAGAGAAGGATTATTAAACCATGTTGACTTCTTAATTGAATATCAAAACCCTAACCTGGCCAGAAAGAGGTAAGTAGGGATTTGTGATTTCAGTGACAGGTAATTGTGGGTTCTGGGTAGTCTTAGTGGGGTGGTGGGGAGGGTTCCACTTAGCCTTTTCGCATCTAGCCAGGTGTCTGCATATTTAGTTTCCATACTTATCCAAAAATCCGTTGCACGGGCTTCACAGGTATTTCAGGTGAAGATGTTGTGACTGTCAGGGAAGTGAGTTTTGGAGTTATTGAAAACAGAGGTGCTCAGTCCATGCAGCTGAGCCATTCTTTCAGAGGGGGGGGTTAGATTGGCACTAACCTCGCATCTGGGGAATTGTCGGCAATTGGCCTACTGAGTGTGTGGTCGCAGCAGTCTCAATTCTTTGCCTAGGATGTAGAAGGTTGGACACTCACCTGTTCCAAATGTCATCTCTGTCTGCCTTGCTCATATGACATTTTAATCTTTGAACAGTTGAAATACAGAAAGGCCAAAACATTTTCTATAGGGCTGGGCAGGAATATTAGAATTGTATGTTTTCTTAGAGGAAACAGTTATCCTCAGTAAAGACCTTTCTTTCCCAGAGTGTCCTTTTCTATGTCAGGTCTTAATTGTTCACATACACAGTAACGTATCTGTGGTGTCACATCAGTTTAAAGATTGTTTTGGTATTTTGGTTCTCTATTACTTGGAGAAAGCTATAGGCACCTGACTGTGGCTAAGAGACTTGCTGCTGTAAAACAGCTTGTATAGACTTGTGTTTGTCAGTACAAATAGAGCTTTACCATCAATGTGTTTTAAGTTATTGTGACGCTTTCCTCTTGCATTTCTGTGACTCATTTGGTTGTAGATCATCTACTATGATATTTAAAGTTAGCATTTATATGTACTGTGCTTCTTACTTGACATCAGGTTATTTACAAATGGACGTATGTGGTCTCTCTCATAAAACCAAGGAAGTGATTGGGTATTTTAAAGGTTGGCAATGTTGAAAATCACTGTATTTTTATCTCTGACCCTAGGGATTGCAGTTGGGCACATATATTTTTTCTTAGAAGATGTCTTTCCCAATCAGCCAGGGGGAGGAAGACTTCTCAGAACACCCTCTGTTTTGTAAGTATTGTCTTCAGATTTGGAGCATACAACTAATATGTGTTTAGCCACAGTGTTGCATTCAGATATCCTCCTTGTACTATAATTGATAATCTGAAACGAAGTACGGAGTTACCCATCTCATTCCATTTTCTCAGCTTCTGTACTTGCACAAAAGGTGGGAGCCGAAGACGCTGTCCAATATGTAGCCCAGCTGTGGAAACTCCACACTCCTATATCAACTAAAATTTGTTGCACCTAAATGTGCAGAAAGCTGATTATAGACAGAGTTTGTAAGAATCCAGAATATAAATATGCTTTTATCAAGACAAGTTTAATATGTCTAATATCTTATTGACACATTTCCAAAAGGTTGTAAAATAGACATCATGTTGTTAAGGTGCAACAAACCTCAATTTTTGTGAAAACTTGGTTTATTCAGAGCATACAAGACCCAGAGCCCTCCTCAAATGGTGCAGGGCCACGCTGATCCAAAATGTTTTCTGGGAGGCCGTAGGTATCGCGAGTCTGATATCTAAACACGGAAGGGGGTTGGCGTGATGATATTTCGAGATCCCTTCCAGCCCTAATATCTATGAAAGTACTTGTTTAGATGGGGTAATAGACTGGCCTAGATATTCCAGAAAAACTCCCTTAAGTGCATATTCTGGGAGAGTGTTTTTGTTATTCCGGAAGTGCAGCTGAATTGTGATTTCAGAAAAGTTCTTCTGGTCTATGTTCCTTTGTAGATAAGGGCAACAGTCAGCTATTGGGAGGTGCCTGTTTTATCTTACCTGGCAAATTGCATGGCAGCGGACCAAAAAGGCCAGTTTGTGACTTCACATTAAAGTGCAGTAGTCTGGGCACCTGTACGGTTGTGCTTAAATTCTAACTCTTATTACTATTTTTAAAGGAGTTGCTCCTTATCCACTGGTTAGAGAGCCCTCCCCCTTAAGCATTCTTATCTTATGTGGCCCCCTTCCAGTGGTCTTCTGAATAGCCTTTATTCTGAAGGCAGTCGTTTTTGGTTGCTATTGCATCGGTGAGCAGAATCAGCAAATATTGCAGGCCAATCTTGCTTTTAAAAAATTCCACATAGCTAAAATGGCATTGAGCTCTTATTCCACAAGTTTTTCTGAAGTGGTCAGACTTTGGATGCAGTTTCTAGTGAGGCTACAGAAGTGGTTTCTAAGTGGAATCAAGTACCTGCCTGATTAATCCAGTCTCTTTGGATTACTTCCAAGTACTTTTCTTACTTATCATGGTTTTGCCTAGTCTGTTCAGTGCTTGTGTCAATTGGCTTAAGTTGAGTTTTATCTTAGCTGGTTGAGGAAACTTAGCACTGGTTGAGGAAACTTAGCACCGTTGACAGTTTAGATATCTTTTCTCAGAGATATGCTAGAATGTTTTTTCTAGCTGGCAGACAAGGCTGCTCACTCAGCATCTCCCACTTTATTGGTAAGAGTAAGGCAGATTTTCAACTTAGGCCTGATGATTCATGTCTTTAAACTTTATTTTAAAAGCAGCTTTGTTTTTGGATCTGCCCCATCTAAGTTGACCATTTCCCAACAGAGAGCAAATTTAGCTTGGATTTATGCAACATAATAGCATATGACTCTTGCCATTGCAGTATTCTCATTCAGATACAGTTTGAAATACAAGTTTATGCTAGACTACTTGCCAGTAGTGTGGAACATGCATTTCATCTATAAACTTCTGTTTTTCCAGGAAAGCAATATTTGACATCCCAGAAGATGATCCCAATTACAATCCACTGCCAGAAGAGCGACCAGGAGGGTTTGCATGGGGGGAAGGTCAGCGCCTTGGAGGCTAATAAACGGCCATGCCAACACCCAGACACAAGCTGGGAGGAACTAAACTGAAGTACCATATTGGAGAGTCTCTCGCTACCTTGTTGCAGAAAGGACATTTGACAGCTTTATGGTTCTAAGTACAAGCACTTTATGAAATGGCTGTCTAATTCAAGACATTACCAGAAGACTACCTGTGTCCCTCCCCATCAGGGGTTTTGCCATGCTGGCAGTGAAAGTGGAGTCAAAAACAATTACTACTGGAAACCCTTTCCTGTCAGCTCTAGTTAACAAGACCATCAATAACTGGTTTAAACATTTCTAAAAGCATTTTTCAAGCTATTTGATACAGGAGACTGTATGGGAAACTTTCAAGGGGACAAAATAAAAACATTTTGATTTTAAGCTCTTCTTGTTGGATAAAAGCAGGTGTGAGTCATTAAAAGCATAGTTCTCTCTCTTTCTTATCAAACTTTGATCTGAAACAAAATACGCTAAAATTCAGAGCCTGAATTGGGATTTTAGTTCTGGAAGATGCTGGTTATTTGCCTGGCTGATCTTTATGGAGCTGTGTAGTTGCAGTATACAAGGGAGAGGATTGTTTGTGCTGTTTGCTAGATTTAATTCTTCATCTCTGAGAAGCTGCTCATAAGAGGGATAAGTAATATATACATCTGTCCGGGAAGAAATGGAGCGATGCCAAGTCTTACTTCACAGCCACAGAATGGCTGTCACAGGATTTGCTTTGTGACTACATAAATGGATCAGAGTCAAATTGGTGACCCAACTGAGAGACTGCACATCTTGCTTCTCACTGCTTGAAACTGTCCACCCATCCTAAAGAATTGTGGAAGGTGCGATGGGTGTGAGCGTTTACTGTTTGGTGGAGATTCAGGGCAAAAGGTAGAGATCTTCAAATCTCCAAATCTATTAGATCTCCTGGCAACTTCTTTCTTTCAGTAGCTGTCAGGGAAGGTTCTTTTCAGCATAACAGCTGGTGCAGATGCCAGCATGTCACTAAGTTCAGATCTTTCTGAATCTAGATAATGGCTTGGCCTGTATAACAGGGAGCCAGAGGCTCCTGCTAACTTGAAGGCAGAGGCAGCAGCGGGATATCCCCAAGTGCAGGGGAGACTGCATGTTGTGGACTGGCTGCAGGGGAATAGGCAGCCAGAGACTCACATAGGGCTGCCCAGAATAGTATGATAAGCAGAGCCCTGCTCATCAGAGTAAAGCTAAGGCAGCAAGTGTAGCAGTTGTAAGGTGCCCTGGAGGCTGTCAAGTCCAAAGTGAAAGCCCTTGGGAGTGGCTGAAGAGCCACCTGACCAGACGGGGCAAGTACATAAGATCAGGGTCTGAGAACAGGCCATCAGCCTGGCCCTGCAGGGAGAAGAGATCCTGAGCAGGCTGGCAGCTGCAGAGAGACTAACTGGCACTGAAGATGTCCTAGGAAAGGCAAGTAAAGGGCTTGTAGCTTGCAGGGAAGTATGACCCAGTGTGGGATGGTTTTAGTTACAGCCAGTGTGCTTGTATTTTTAAGTTCTATACTTGTAGACCAGGCGTGGCTCTACGGGGTGAATGAGGAGCCCCTAGTTTAGTTCAGTGCTTGTGTCAATTGGCTTAAATTGAGTTTTGTCTCAGCTGGTTGAGGAAACTTAGCACTGGTTGTGCTGAGGGGCACAACCATGTTTAGTCCTGCCAGGGCAGGACCTAAACTAGAGATGTCCTGGGGCTGAGGCACAGGGCCCTAGCACCCGAGAGGGGCAGGAACCGAGGCCAGGGTCCCAGCATCTGAGGGGCAAGATGCGGGCTGGAAGCCAAGGTCTGGTGCAGTGGACCTAGGCCGAGAGGGGCCCAGCCAGAGGAAAGGGGCCAAGGCCAGGCAGGCTGAAGCCCCAACAGTGGTATAGAGGCCTAAAAGTGTATTGCAGGGGCAAGGTGTCCCATGCAAGTGATAATTGGTAATATCCTTGAGGCATGGACCTGGCTGCAGGGGCAAGAGGCCATGAACAGCCCTTATGACAACAGGTGCCCTGAGAGCATGGATGGGCCAGGAGGGCCCACTCAGTGCTTGAGGGGCAGCACTGGGACGAAAGGGGTCAGAGAAGGATCTGCTGGCTGAAAGATGGACCAGAGCTTGCTGTGGGACTTGAGGACAGCTTCTGTTTTTACAAATCAACTACCTCAGGGCTTGGCAGGTAAGAGAAAAGGGAGGGTACCCAGGGAGTCAGTGGGGCAAAAGTCGAGTGCCTGTCAAGAGGTGTCACAGCTTGGAGGCGTGATTGTTACAGCCTGGAGTTTGTATCTTAATTTATGTCCTTCAAAGGATCTTGCTGGGCATATAACTGTAGAAGGAAATTTTTTCCTTCCGAAGTAGCTTTTAACCTATGATAGTACTGAAGGACCAAGAAGCCTGTGGGTATTAGCTGTCAAATGTTTTGATTGTAACGGCGCCGTCTTTTTCAGCTCAACGTTTGTACGGACAGAAACCCTTGGTAGGCTGCAGGTAGAATCTCAATGGGCAGGAAAAGATCTTGCTGCTGCAAAATAAACTAATCCTGAGGATTAAGGCCCAGCCTGGTCTCCTGAAGCAATTTACTGCTTTTTCAAGCACTGCACTAGAAAGGTGGCTTTTTCCATTATAATTGCCCCTGCTCAGATTGGAAGCAGCCTTTGAAAACAAAATAGCAATAACTTGCTTTAGTGTGTGATTTTTTTTTTTTTCCCCATGTCTCCAAAAAAAATATTTGAAGAGAGTATAAATCAATAATTCTCAACCAGGCTGGCACTGTACCCTAAGGTACCTTGAGTTCCTACCAAAGGTGCTGCAGGATTTACAAGATAAATCCAGAGATTTCAAATAAAAATCTATAGTGGTGGTTTCTGAGTTCTTTGCAACAGAAGAATTTCTCTGTTGTTGTTTTTTTCTGCACTCAGAAAATGAGTGAAAGCTAGGAGAATATCCTGAGGGGTGCATTGGGTCTAAAAAGGTTGAGACCCACTGAAATATACAGATGTGATGCAAGAGGCTTGACTGTCCTAAAATACCTTGTGATGTAGGTGTGTTCAGATGCTGCCAAATCTTTGTGCCTTGCATCCTTTTGTAGTTTAATGCCTTAAACTTGGACTGCTTGTGGTCAAAACCATCTTTGTTTCTGTGGAACGGCTCCAGTACCTTGATCTCTAGAGCATATATCTCCAACTGGCAGCCCATGAGAGGTTAACATGTGTCCACCTTGCAATAGCAGCTGGAGTCTCCAGGTTCCCTCTCCCTCCTCTGGCTGCTGCTTCCTGACTTTGCCCCAGGGAATGAGGCTGTGTGATTACATGGAGAGTTGAGGGTGAGTCTGGGCCCATGCCGGGGGTGGGGAGTGAGGCTCAAACCCATACCTACACTGTGCAGAAGTGGGGGCCTGCCTATGCAGGTATGTAGGGCAGCAGAAGTGGGAATTGTAATGTCATGCCTGCACTGTGCAGTGGGGTGGGGAGCACCCATGCAGGCACAAAGTGCAGTGGTATGTTGTGGGGAGAGAGTTTTTGAGGAGTGCCTGGTGGGGACTTTGTCATTTGGAGTCTCCTGGTGCAGCACTGGGCCACGTAGACCCCAGGGTGTGGAAGTTGGACTGCCATGCTCTAGAGCATGGATACAGCTGACTGCTTCTGGGCTCTGCCTCCTGCCACCCTTCACAGTTGTCCTTAACATAAAGGGGAGGTGGTTTTGGCAGGCAGATAGGGGCAGGCTGTGCTGATGGGTCATGCTGCTCCCATCAGCAGGATGAAGTACTTTTTGCAGGTACTGATGTCAACTCGGATGTGTGGGTGTGTATATCAAAACAGAGGAGAGGAGACTGCCTGCTTGTCCATGTTACACTGACAGCAAGACAGCTGCTGGCTTGTTATAGCTCAAAATGTCTTAATAGTCTGCTTTACTTTGCATGTCTGGTATTGTTATTTCCTAGCTCCATTTACATGATATCCTACAGTGACTTTTTTTTTTTTAATCACTTGAAGCTTGTTGACACATTTAACCTTCAGAATATTACCCAGGGTTGAGATCGGATAAAAATAAACCATCCTGGAAGGAAGGAATTACATTTGCCTTTCCACAGAGACAAACATAATCCAGACTTTGGTGCTGTTTGTGTCAGTGTGCTGAATCATTCAGGTCATCGTAGTAGAGGAAATGATCTGTTATGTGACCAGAATTGTCCTAATTCATTTGAACAATATTAAACTTTTGATTGGAGCTGTGCCACCAAAGTGTATTTGTTCTTTCTTCTGTAATTAAGTCTGGCAGGCTTCTGTCCTAAAACAGCTTGTGTCTCTTGCTTTTGTCTGCTGAGGCTGTCATCAAAGCTTCAAAACACAACCTTCATAACCAAGCCCCTTCCTCCCAGGTAATCATCTGTGCTGGGATACTGTTTTCCATTTTGCAACTTGTCAACAAAGTCAAAATCCCACAGCACTTTCCTCCTGGACCAGGAGACAGCAGCTGAGTCTTCTTCAGTCAGAGGGAAGAGCATTATCTTCTCTCCTAGCATTTGTACTTGTAGGGCAAAGCTCCCATTTCTTGGCCCACATTACACTACACAGCTTCTGGTTTTGGTCTTTTAGAACGAAATAATCTTCAGTTTACTGTTTTTCTCTCAAGACTGTTGTTCCTTGACTTCTTTCTCTCTGGCATTCCCTGGATTTTGTGTGCTTGAGGTCTTCTGGATCATGGTAGGCTTGCCTCCCAAATTTATCCCTCTGGCCTGTAAGGGACCCATGTTCTCTGTTAGTCCTAGAGGTCAACTGCACACATCAGTTTAGGATGGCTACATGCGTGTTGTGTGTTGAAAGTTTTTTTTCCTCTATCTTGAGTACGTCAACATGCTCTGAGCAGAGTAGTTGGATGGTTTTGTGGATCCAGTGCACTGTTCCAGCTAGGAGGAGAAAGTCATAAAGAATTTGGATGTTATTTCTGATCAGTAGTGCTGGGGATGTGGTACGCAAGGTGCAGCAGCAGACAAAGTTGTATTGCGGTGAGACTGTCATCAGACAAAACTGCATTTGGCTAGGACCGAAGGTAACCACCCCACTTCAGGGAGGGAGAACGACGAGGCATCTTAGAAGGCCAGACGTGTATGCTGGTGCCTTGAACACGGTTTTGCGAGGTGAGGGCACACGTGAAATTGCCAGCAGAAGCTTCGGAAAGCTTCTCAGAGGGGTCATTGCACGACTACGTACCGGCGTTGTTGTACAGGGCATGGAAGTGAGCGACAGATGTGCAAAGCGGTTCTGCCCGTAGCCTTAAAAAGGCTCTGCCCTCCAGCTCTGTAAAAAGTCTGAAACTGGAAAACTCGACTGTGCCTCGGCCGCGTAGAGAAACGACCTGTAGCCAGAGCCGTCGTTTATCAAGCAGGTGCTGAGCGAGACGTGGTTTTCGTGGCGTCATTTCACATCGGTGTCTTCGAGTCACGCACGCAGGGGACAGGTGTCTTGCAAACCGTCATAATCTCTTTGAAACCTCAAGCGCGGGCGCTTCGCCACGTCAATCCCGTCCACAGACGAAGCAGCGGTTGGTGCGGCGGCTCCTGGTAAGGCCTCAGCAACTCTTCAGTAGCCGCCTTAGGTGTTACCTGAGCTCGCCTTCGCGCGTCAGTCCGCCTTCTTGCAACCGGAAGAGCGGTTGTTGGGTTTTTAAATCAAACTCCTGGCTATTTGTGTGTCCCGCAGTGCAGCCGGAGGAGCTGCTCTGGGCCGGGCGCTGGGGGGACCACGTCCAGGCGGGAACCGGGGCCTGGAGGACACCACAGTTCTGCGGCTCAGCTCCCCGGCGCGGTGCAGGCCGGGAGTTGCAGTCCCGGGGGTGTCGCGGCCGTGACGCCATCCCCGCGCGCGGCAGCCGGGCGTTCCCGCGCTTCCTGGCATGCCCGGCTTCGCCAAAAGGCGCGGTGCAGGCCGGGAGTTGCAGTCCCAGGGGTGTCGCGGCCGTGACGCCATCCCCGCGCGCGGCGGCCGGGGAACGATGCGGCGGGCGGGCGAGGAGCTGCCCCCGGCCAAGAGAGCGAAGCCGGCGGGGCCCGGTCCCGCCCCCGCCCGCCGAGCCATGCTGCTGGCGTCGCCCGGAGCCAAGCGGCCGCCGGCCCCCAGCGCCGCCGGGGAGGCGCAGCGCCGCAGCCTGCCCATCTTCCAGGCGCGGGGCCCGCTGCTCGCCCGGCTCCGCGCCCTGGACACCGCCGTCCTCATCGGTGAGTGCGGGAGGAGTGGGGCGGTTGCAGCGGAAGATCATCGAGTCCAGCCCCAGCTCTCTGACAGGAGCCCAGAGTAGGTGCTTGCACCACCTCCCGGGCAGCGAGGCGGCTCCAGGCCTCGGGGAGGAAAGCACGAGGCTGTTTTGCGTCTTTCCAGCTTGTCGCTAAGCCCCTTCCCCGTCCTCTCTTCTGCCAGCGCAGGGTTATTTTGCTCACAAAGCAAAATCACCGTCCAAAATGGGGTCCTTGGGTAAAGGTCCCTTCCCAAGCCAAACTTTCAGAAGGGCTCGCTAGCTTCATTTGCTTTCCTCATGATCCTAAGAGGCTTTGTGCCTGACTTGCAAGAGCCATTGGGGACTTCAGCTGCAAAGATTCGGGGCCCGGCGTTTATTAAAATTAGGCACAAAGTGCCCGGATTTCCAGGCACGCAATCAGTCAGCGCTGAAATTTGGCAGTGATAATTTTCTAGGCTGGGTATTCACAGTACTTGTTTCATCTCCGTGTTTTGTGCTCGGCGTTATCACTTGCTAAATATATGCTGCAATATGCCTCTTGACATTTTGCAGCTGTAGAATGAGGTAAATTGATTTCTCCCTCTTTCCCAATCTGCAGCTGTGGAAATTATATTTGGCTTTGGCTTATCATATGTCCTAGGAATTTCACAATCCTGTCCTTTTTAGTCCTTCTCCTCGGGTCCGATCCCATTGTCTTCCCTTGCTGAGCTGGCTTCTAAGTCCTACTCTGTGTCAAGATACAATAGGAAAAGGGAATAATTACTAGATTTGCTGTTAGTGCACAATACGCACGATTCATTTGCTTCATTACATGTATTTCTCTTTGTTGCTTTTCATGCAGTATTGTGTCGCGTGAGTATATTCTCTTAGAGCTGCATCAGAGCCTTTCTGGCCATTGTATTAATAGCATCCCCAAAGCAAGATGGTCCCAGAAATCTCTGCTACTTGCTTGACTGTGGTCAAAGTGACGGTATTATCCTCCACAGAAAATTAAGGCATGGAAGACATTGCAGCAGATTACTGGACAGGGATAGCCTTGTTCTAGGTCCCTAACGTGATGGTTTTCTGCACCGTGAATGGTTCTTAGGTGACATTGCAAACCCAAACATAAATTAGAAGTTGAATATTTCATTATGCAAGGGAAAAGTAAAAAAATGCGTATCTTTAAAAAAAGCCACATTCTGGTGTCATTTTGGTCTGTCAACCTTGCAAGCTTGTAACCTTGCAAGCTCTGTCAACCTTACAAGCAAAACATTTAGCGGCATCCACACAATCCATATCCCGTTGCTTATCAAAATAATCTCGACTGCCAATAAAATTCATCGTTAAAAGGCTTGTGGTGTTGGGCTGGCTAGAAATTTCTAGGTCTGACTTGATTGAAAGGTCCGTATGGACTTTCTGGACCTGAAGATAGAAAAAAAACAATGTTAAATCTCCAGGTGCATTGGAATCACAAGCCTTTCATGGATGCCACACATCTATGGAGCCAGCATTGAACACTGGACTTGGGATCTGTTGGGAGATCAGGGCAGGATAAGGGCAGTGTCTCCTATTTGTTCCACTCCCTGAACGGGGAGGTATTTGCCTTGGCTGCTTTGTGATTCCTCTCTCCTACTTTTACTGCCATCCAAGAATCAAGAAGGCAACAGGCCTCTCCAGTTCCGTGAATCTCTAATATATTCAGTCCCTTATGGGGAGTAATTCCTGTTCTGGGTCACTGGATGGTCTTCTGAAATCAAATTTAAATACTTTTCCCACACACACAGGCTGCACAAATCAGACTTGCAAGAACCGTAGTGAGTTTGAAGGGCGGTGATTTTGGCCTTGCAGTCAGTTTCCTGCTTATTGTTTCTCCTGGGACCTGGAACCAGTTCCAAATTCACGTTCTCTGAAGTACTGCACCTTGTGCCAAGCCGCACTGACCCCGAGTAACACGAGCATTTTGTCATCAGTGCTGATAGGAACAAGTGCTGACAGAGCCTGTTTTTTATCACTCTCTGACATGATGGGCCCTTAATGCTGTTAAACTGCCTTAAACTGCCTTGCTAACCCATTGGCACTGTTGTTACAGCTGGTAATATGAAGGTAGTAATTAGGGGGCATACAAGTGGGATAGAGCTTTTTCTTTGAGGTAGCCCTCTGTGCTGGTGTAGAGCTCCTGCCCATCCTCGTTTCCTAGTTGGTAGGGTCGGAAGGGACCTGAGCAGATCATCAAGTCCAACAACACCACCACCCCCCCCGCCATGGGCAGGTAAAAATGCCTCTGGCAAGGTGATCATCCAGCCTTCTTTTGAAGACCCCCATGGTAGAAGCAAGCACCACTTCCCTTGGACATTGGTTCCAGATCCTAGCCGCCCTGACTGTGAAGTAGCGCCTCGTGATGTCCAGCCTGAGCCTACTCTCAGTCAACTTATGGCCGTTACTCCTGGTAGTGCTTGGGGGCGCAGGGTCTCTCCCGCTCCCTGCTGGTCCCCCTTGGGAAGTTTACAGGTGGCCACTAGATCCCCTCTCAGCCTTCTCTTGTGCAGGTTCAACAGGATCAGGTCCTGTAGCCTCTCCACATAGTGCCTGCCCTGCTTCCTCCAACCATGTGAGTGACCCTACTCTAGACCTTGATACTGTCCACGTCCCTCCTTAAGTGCGGTGCCCAGACCTGGATGCAGTACTCCAACTGCAGCCTGACCAGTGTCGCATAGATGGGGAAGATCACCTCCTTGGACCTGCTCAAGATGCATCTGTGGATGCATGACAAGGTGCGGTTGGCCTTCCTGACCGCGTCTCCACACTGTCGGCCCATGTTCATCTTGGAATCCATAGCGACTCCAAGATCCTTTTCTGCCTCTGCGCTGACGAGACGGGAGTTCCCCAGCCTGTAGGTGTGCTGCTAGTTTTTCCTCCCCAGGTGCAGCACCTTGCACTTGTCAGTGTTGAAACCCATCCTGTTCTCATCCGCCCACCCTGTAAACTGTCCAGGTCTAGTTGTAGCCTGTCCCTCCTTTCTAGTGTGCTCACTTCTCCCCACATCTTGGTGTCATCTGCGAACTTGAACAAGGTGCTTTTCACCCCCTCATCCAAGTCACTGATGAAGATGTTGAACAGTGCGGGCCTGAGGACCAAGCCCTGGGGGAGTCCACTGCCCACATCCTTCCAGGTTAAATATGACCTGTCCACCACCACTCTCTGGGTGTGGCCCTACAGCCAATTTGCGACCCATTTGACTGTGTAGGCATCAACACCACAGTCGCCTAATTTTTTAATGAGAATGGGGTGAGAGACAGTGTTGAAAGCTTTCCTGAAGTCCAGAAAGACTACGTCCACTGCAACACCCGCATCTAAGGATTTTGTGACCCGGTCGTAGAAGGCACCCGGGTTGGTCTGACAGGACCTGCCCCTAATGGACTCATGTTGGTTGCCCCTGACCATAATCTCCCCTACTGGTCCCCTGCAGATGTGTTCTTGGATAAGTTTCTCAAAGAGCTTCTCCAGGACCGAGGTGAGACTAACGGGCCTATAGTTTCCTGGGTCTTCCTTCCTCCCTTTTTTGAAAATGGGGACCACATTGGCCCTTTTCCAGTCCTCTGGCACCTTGCCAGAGCACCACAAGTGCTCATAGAGCTGTGCCAGGGTCCCATAATGTCCTCTGCCAATTCCCTCAACACCCTTGGGTGGAGATCATCTGGACCTGCTGATCTGAACACGTCCAGTCCCTCCAGAAGTTCCCTGACCTGGTCCTCTCTGACCCTGGGGCCGGCTGTGCCTCTCCTGAGTTAGTCTGGGACTTCTGGGGGGGGGCGGGGGAGATGTCCTGGTCCCTGCTCAGAAATATGGAGGCAAAGAATTTGTTAAAAAGGTCAGCTTTATCATTTGGTGCAACCACCAGATTGCCAAGTGTGCCCTGCAGCGGCCCCACATTACCTTCTTAACTCCTTATGTATTTAAAAAAGGATTTCTTGTTGTCTTTGATCTGGGTTGCTAGTCCCAGTTCTGTCTCCACCTTGGCCTTCCTGACCACCCCCCTACAGTCTACATAATCCTCCTTGGTGATGGCTTACTTCCAAACTTCGTAGTAAGAAGCCCTAACTTTAAAGACTAAATTGAGCAGCTCGTTATGAAGCTACCATGGGCCTGTTCCTGCAGTGGGAGGGAGACTGGTTGGAGAGTCAGATGCATCTTTCCCATCTCTTTCCCATGATTTGGTTAGAGTGAGCCTTACTTTGAAAACCATACTGTGCACACATGTTCTGTAATCACGGATTTGGACCTAAAATGAGCTCTTATACGTTTGCCCCTGAGCTTCTGCCAGCTAAGACTTTTCTTAATAAATGTGCTTGTTTAAAAAAAAAAATGGAAGGAGGGGAGGGAAAGAGGCTTGAGATTTTCTGCCCAGCAGCCCTATGGAAGTGACCGTCTCTGTTTGCTTGATGTGCTCCAGGGGAAACAGGCTCAGGAAAGACCACTCAGATTCCTCAGTATCTCTACGAAGCTGGAATTGGCCACCAAGGCATCATTGCTGTGACCCAGCCACGCAGAGTAGCTGCCATATCCTTAGCCACCAGAGTCTCGGATGAGAAGAAGACAAAGCTGGGGAAACTGGTATGTTGTTATATGGTGCTTTTCAATAGTTGGTCTCAAGTAAAACAGTTGAGATGCGTCATGGTGTTGAGTAGGCGGGAAAAGCAGATGGTGGGAGCAGTTGTCTGAGCCCTAGAACAAGAAGGGATTTGGTTGTAATCTGCATTGAACAATGTGCCAGAACAATGATGCTGTTTCTGCACCTAGGGGTTGAGTGCTGCTTGGCTACCTCGGTACTTCAAGCACCGTACCATGTGATAGTCACCTGTGCTCTCTTGCCATATTCTCTGATATATTCCAGTGCAGAGTGTAGTTGATGTCCAGCCCAGGCTGGCCCAGTGAACACAGCTGTGGATCTTAGAAAATGATTAGAAAACCTGTTAGTGGATGAGAGAGCAAGAAATAAATACAAGATTTGCCCATCGTTAAAGGAATAGACAGTAGCTTCCTGGAAGACTGGGATGCAGGAGAGAAAGGAGCTTCCTGGGTTTGAGTCTGGTCCCCTGCTGCTGCAGGCAAACCTGTTACATAATCTCTTTCATAACCGATATGTCGGTGGATTTAAACAGCAGCAGAAGTATTTTAGTGGGTGTATTTCCAGCACTCTGAGGGCTGAATGTTAGGCTTTTAGGTGACTTTCCAAGTAGCGGCCAGACCCGCTTGCATTCTTGGAGGTGCACATTGTGGAGGTGAGGAGTCATCACTAGATTAATTTTTCTTAAAGTCAAGCTGCGTAATTAGAGCAAACCAAAAAGCGTGTTTGTCACCAAAGTCTGCATCTGAATGAATCAGATCTCTCTCCTTTCTCTTCCCCTTTTCACCTTGCAAGTTCCTTGTAAAGCACTTTTGTCTTTTAGCTCCACAGGGAAGCAGCATATTTTGTTCTGGTGTATTAGGTATAGTCCATGTGTTATTTATTTAAAAAAAAAAAAAAAAAAGTAGCAGCTAGCCCTTTGTCCACTGCAGAACCGAGTTTGATGTTAATGCAAGTTTTGCATGTTAGCTGCACTTCTTATATGGATTTTATTTTGTTTTAATATCCTGTATATATTAAAGTTAACAAGTCAGGTGATCCGTTCCCTGGCTTCTGGGAAAGGGGGTTTATATCCTGAGCGTGAATGTATCAGATGTGCTTAAAGTGAACGTTCTGTCCTAGTTCATAAAAAATTAAAAAAAAAAAAAAAATAGATCATGCTAAAGATATTGATGGTTCTTGGATAGCAGCTCGGGCACTTAAGTTTTAAGGCTTATAGATACAAATAGATTCAGGTTCCTTCTGAAATTTCACTTGCAGTTCCGGTCGAATGTGGCTGAAGTGGTGGCTTTTGGGGTCACGAAGGACAGTATTAGTGTGTGTAAACTTAGTGCCTGTGGTTCTCCTCTGCACAATTGTTTCCTTAGGTTGGCTATACGGTGCGCTTTGAAGATCTTACATCTGAAGAAACTAGGATCAAGTTCTTAACGGATGGGATGCTTCTCCGAGAAGCCATTGGCGACCCTTTGCTGCGCAAATACAGCGTCGTCATTCTGGATGAAGCTCATGAGAGGACAATACACACTGATGTACTCTTTGGAGTGGTCAAAGCAGCACAAAAGAAGCGGAAGGAGCTGGCCAAATTGCCACTCAAAGTGAGCACTGGGTGGTGGGAGGTGGGGGGAAGGGGTGGCAGTGGGCATCTGAATGCAGTTGGACTGTTGAGGAGGGGAAGTGGGAGGGAGGTTTCTCTCTGGTATTTAGGAGTGAGGTCCATGGCTTGTTTAATTTTACTATGCTGAATACATCTCCTTTCCCAAAAACCAGCTTTTAGGTCTGAGGTAAACATCTATGCAAGTTGTTTAGCCATATGTGTGACAAAACCTTTCAGCGCCTTTCTCCATTCACTGCGTGGTCCCTGGGATCAGGGCTGTATGGTACATGTTGTATAACATCCCGAAGTGGGAGCTGATGGTTTTAGGCTTGCAAATTGAAATAGTACTTCCTTTCTGTTTATAAGTGCTATTCTTGCCCTTGGCTTCTTTGGGCGTTGATCATAGCAACCTAAAGTGATTGGAATTTGCTAGGCAGGTTGGCAGATAGCATCTTGGGCTGGCTTTGTGATGCTAGCTGTGCCTTCTTCCCATTTACTAGGTGGTCGTCATGTCGGCTACCATGGATGTAGACCAGTTCTCTCAATACTTCAACGGAGCTCCAGTCCTCTACCTAGAAGGCCGGCAACATCCTATCCAGATCTTTTACACCAAACAGCCTCAAAGTGATTACCTCCAAGCAGCACTGGTATCAGTCTTCCAGATCCATCAGGTCTGTGTGTGGGGGAGACTTTGCATTTCTGTTGCCACTGGAAATTTCTCCTGTTCTCATTCCTGCAGTTCACAGCGTGGTTTTTCTGTGCAAGTGAAAGTTTAATGGGTCTTGCCTTCTTTTAGATGCTCTCCGTCTCATGGAGTATGCTGAGAAGGTGATAGAGTCAGGTAGATAGTGCTTAAGTGAGAACATTACTGGAAGACATCGCACCCAGGGGAGTAATTTATTTGCATGCATTACTTACAGTACTGTGGAGTCCATGAAGTGCTCCAGAATGGAGTAATGCCACTCTGATTATGCATAAGATTGCTTCCCTGATTTAGTGGTTGAGATAACTACAGAGAAAGTGGAAATCTATTCACATAAAAGCCCATAAACATTTTATGACTACCACTAAGTAGCAGGACGAGTAAGTGCCAAATGGATAGGTAGCCTTGAGTTTTTTCAAGGAAATGCTTGCAGCACTGTTCCTGGATGAGACAGCTGGTATGTCTTCTCCACTTTGTAAGACTTAGTGCTTCTTGGAGCTCTCGGTGGTAACTCTTAATGGGAATATATAATGGAAAGCCATTAAATAAAACATTAATGCCCTGTGTCTAAACTTGCAATCATAGCATTTTGCAGCAATTAAATGCTAGTGTGGAGATAAAAGGAGATAGCTAAGCAAGGCACCTAAGCCCCTCTAATAAGCCTGCCCACACATGCTTATTCTTCTGTTAATGTTATGCAACTCTCCAGTCCATCCAAATAAGCAATACACTCAAGGTTTCTGGTTCAACAGCTGGGCCAGTAACCACATGAAACCTTAAGTGGGTGAGGAGACGCATGGAGAGATGTTTCAAGGGCCTTTAATAAATCACTGGAAAATGTGCAAGGTCTGCCCTTCACTATGTTGAACTGCTACACATTGGTCTGAACTGCACCAAAGAAGATACTGCATGAAACAGAAGCTTTAATTAGTTCGTGTGTGTGTGTGTGTGTGGTTAAGACTTGATCCTGCAGTGACTCAGGTGCTGCAGTAAATGTCCAGCTCCTTGCATGGTGTGCACAAACTCAGCAATGCTCCCTGGTTTCTCTGTCTCTCCTGCTATTAGGAGGAGAGCCCAGAAGCCTGTTTCTTGCTGATACTTACTGCCTTCTTTCTGCTTGGCCATCCCACTCCCTCCAAACCAGCTAATACCAATTTCTGATTATTTCTTTTTTCCCTCTCCAAGGAAGCACCACCTTCTCAGGACATCCTTGTGTTTCTGACGGGTCAGGAAGAGATCGAAGCAATGACTAAAACGTGCAGAGACATTGCAAAGCATCTCCCTGACGGTTGCCCGCAGATGGTGGTGTTGCCTCTGTATGCTTCACTGCCCTACTCACAGCAACTCCGGGTCTTTCAGTCCGCACCCAAGGTGAGCCAGGCCACCAGGGCAGGTAACCAGCATGCTACTATCCAAGGGGGCTTGAAAAGAAAGGTGATTAGTTGTTTTGTAGGGTAGCAGTGTTTGAGAAGCTAAGGATTTAGGCCCAATAATATTTAAGCCTGAAAATGCAAATAAGGAACAAAAGCAAAAATAGGGTTAAGTGGTGCTATGTGAAGCAAAATTAGGTGACAAAACAAGACATCTCCAAGGTTGTGAATATGAAACTGAGACGGAGGCCTTGAGAGGCACTGAAGTGGTATGAGGCCTTGGACAAGAGGAATTGCAGAATATACTTACTGCCATCAAAAATTACTCAATTTAAAAAGTTTGTCATCTGAAACCAATTCAGGTTGGACCCAGTGAGCTTAGGTTTCTTTTATTATTTTGGATTAACTGGTCAAAACAGATATTATTTGTTTGTTTGAATGTCCTTGAAAGGCCATATGCCACCTGGAATAGGTGGGTAAATCAGTTTGCATTAGTCCTATTGCCTAGTGACACCAGGGGTAAATGGCTTCAGTCTGATGGTAGGGATTAGCTTTGACGCCTTCATATTAGCAGCTGTAGTGAAATCATTGGCTTGGATCCATGAGAAGAGGGTGGAGCAAGAAGACTGTGGGGCAGAGCCTTGGTTTTCTGTATAAAGCTCCCTGTGGACTGATGTCCATGCTGTAAAAAAACCCACTATGGTTGGTCAGTGTCTGGGTCAGATTGGATTCCAGGGAGACTCGGATGTGCCCTGGAGTTAAGATACTTTGACAAGACTGCACATAGCAGTATCTCTGCTGCTTCATCCTGTGCTGTGCCTTTTCTGTGGATAAATAGGAGATCAGGCCTATGGGGATCATAAACCAGTACCTGCCAGTAGCAGCGAAAGCAAAGGTTAAAGGCTGCTCTGAAAACAGCTGTTCTGGTCTCCTGTTTTGTTGTGGTGAGTACAGTGTGTCTGTAGTTTGCTTTTACTGACTGTTTTGTGTTAGCAAACTTGCTCTTTATAGAGACCTGGTCAGTAGTTAGAGCTTATTGGCTGCACCAGCTGGTACGGTGAAGCATAGTAGTTTAACTGACCAAGTTATAGCCGGCTTAAAAGACATACAGCAGTGAGTCTTGCACACTGAAGAAGACAGGTAGGGACTCTTACATGACAACTAAGCTTTGAGATGGTTTTTGACTAGCTTTTGTTTGCTCTTCATCATAGGGGTATCGCAAAGTGATCCTGTCAACCAACATTGCAGAAACCTCCATCACCATCACAGGAATAAAATATGTATTGGACACGGGCATGGTTAAAGCAAAGAAGTACAACCCTGGTGAGGGAGGGCTCGTGGTGGGATGTATCATGTGGAAATGGATTTGAATTTGCTACATGTTTTAGTTGAGGCACTGCCAGCAGTTAATTCAAAAACAAATCTGCAGCTGTAGGCTTGATTAACATGTCAGATTTCCCCCAGTCAGTTACCTTTTCTCCCGTGACTACTCCACCCCGGGTTAGAGTGCATGTGGGCCATCCATTTGGGAGGGGAAGACATCAGCTAAGTGTGGAAGTCTGCAGTCCTCCATCACTATGAAATGACATCGGATGGGCACAGCACAACCTTGCTGTCTTCTTATCAGGCCTTTCCTTCAAGCCCAGCATCAGCTGAGAGGCACTGAGCGTATTTGTATTGGCTGCTGATGTGCATGCTTTCACTTGTCCAGAAAGTGGCCTAGAAGTACTGGCAGTTCAGCGTGTGTCAAAAGCCCAGGCCTGGCAGCGGACGGGGCGAGCAGGACGAGAGGACAGTGGGATCTGTTACCGGTTGTACACAGAGGACGAGTTTGAGAAGTTTGATAAAATGACAATACCCGAGATACAGAGGTGAGGTTGGCATTCTCTCCCCAACCCCTGCTTTTGCTACTGGGTGCTGTCCCTCAGCCAGATCGTGTGTGGAGGCCTAGAGAAGGAGGCCACTGGAATTTGCAAGTGGATATGGAGACCCATTAGCAGCTTTGGCTGAGGAAAACCATTTAACGCTTGGAAAGGGAACTGCATACCCATTGTGTTTACTTTGTTCTCCCAGTTTAGCATAGCTGCCAGTGTCTTGTGGCATATGGGCCTGTACCTGTTTGAGCTTGGGCATTTGCTGTCCCATCAGCCCTTATTGGAGGAGGAAAGTACCAGAAATGAGAGGAATGGGATGCCTCTCGAGTCTTGTAGGTTTTTCTCTCCGCTCTTTTTCAGTTTGCATGAATGTTCCTACTAGGAGGTTTGTTGAGGTTACTAGCGGTGGCTGGAGGAGTGTATTTGTACCCTTTGTTTCCTCCTAGAGATCCTGACGGGGTCTCAGATGGGGTCAGTTGGGAGGACCCGGCTTCCTGGCTCACCTTAGTTATTATCTTTCAATCATCTTCTCTTCCCTCCTTTTACCCCTTACCATTCCTGATGAAATGAATCTCAAATATTTCCCCTGCAGCTGTGGTTATTCTTCCTTGCTGCACCTCGCTTCACTTCACCTCTGGGACTGGAGGTGCTGCTCGAAGAAGCTAGCTAGTCTGTTGTGGGAGTGCCAGAGTAGTGTGGCTTGGTGCTCTTGGTGTATTTGGGGCAAAATTGGGGCTGGCATTTCTTCTCATGAAGAAATGAACTATAGCAATGAAATAGCTACAGCAGGTTGCAGCTATTCAGACCTGGAGGAGTGTCCTGGACTTATTTCTAAAATGAGGGTTTTGTCTCTTGTGCTCACAGCCTCCCCAAACTCAGGATGAAGGGGTTCAACAGTTACCCCTGGGCGGCGCTCCCTCAAGGGGAAGAGTATTAGGGGTGCCAGTTGAGCAGGTTTGACCTCAACGGCTGAAACAGGCGACTGATTCATTTCCTTTCCTCTCTCTCTTTCGGCAGGTGTAACTTGGCCAATGTGACGCTGCAGCTCCTGGCTCTTAAAATTCCCAATGTGCTTACTTTTGATTTTATGTCCAAACCATCTCCAGGTAAAGGGATGTGTGGGGGTAGCCTTGGCAGGAATGAGCAAGTGGGTCGTTGAGGAATTGTCTGGAAATAAGTGTTGACAGAGCTGATGAGAACAGAGAGTGGAAAGGAAGTGCAACACTGCCTGTACTACTGCATGCTCCCACAGCCAGCTTAGCTGGCAGGTGAACCTATACAAATTTCCTGTCATCTGGAAGTTCAAAGAAGTGCGTGCTTGCTGTCTGCATTGTCACAGCAGGCACGCCGATGGTGGAAGCTGGGGAATTTAACTTCCCAACCGAGTGAGGAGCACCATGAGTTAAGAGTAGGTTTGAGCTGCAGTGAATCAAGTTGGCAATGGGGAGGGTGGCCACTAGAGAAGGAAGGGTAATCTGAAGAGGTTCTTACAGAGCTGCTACTAAAGGAGTGTGAGGTCCGCCTTAGCTTTGCATCTGTTTTTAGTGTTTAAAAGATATGAATGGCTCTTGGAGACTAATCGCTGAGCAGGCAGAGCACACCGCAGCCAAGATCCTTGCTTCTGACCAAAAGAAACTCTTTAGGCCTTCTCACTTCTAGCCAACAACAGTGGCAAGTCACTGCACCTTTTTGTCTCTGTAGATGCGATTCAAGCAGCCGTTGAGCAACTGGATCTGCTGGGGGCTGTGGAACGGAAGGAGGATCAGCTTGTCCTGACTCCACTGGGAAGGAAGATGGCAGCATTTCCTCTGGAACCCAAGTTCTCTAAAGTAAAAACGACAGGCAGTGAGCTCTTTATTTTTAAGTGGATTTTGTTTTATTCGTGATTAACCTCTCTTATTTCCGAGTCCCTTAAACTGCTGTTGAATCAAAAGTCGGAGGTTCCATTTGGGTTGAGTTTCTTACAGCACCCTTTCAGATTTCACAGCCAATTTCCATGTCGGGTGCAAGGATGCAACCGTTTCTGTACTGGTGATGCCACTTGGTACATTCTGAGTAGTAGTACGCATGCAAGGAGAAGCAGTGGATGCATCTTCTGACCTCGCTCTTTATTGACTAACTTCAGTGAGTTGCTGCTTGCACTCCCCGATCCTAGAGTGAGGGCTTTATGGATGCAGTGGTGCATGTCCTGAGCTTCATAGCATGTATTAGAATAGCCCTGGTTTGCTTTTACAGGCACTGTGCTGGTTTGCCTCTGTCATATCTTGCCTCTATCATACCATATCAAGAGAAATTTTATAATCCTGTTCACTCAGCTAATGCTTCTCATACTGAAATGAAGCTCAGTGGCCTGAAAATCCCAGGGTGGCCTGTAGTGATCATCCCTAATGATAGGGCTCTGATAAAGTGATTGATTTTTCACAAGAGAAGTTAGTCACATGTTCCCAGAAGGGCTGTTCCCTTCAACTGTTCCCAGTTCCTGTATAAATAAACCTATTTTGAAGTGTTCCTAAAACTAGTTGTCTGTGTGTGTCTATATATCTTTGTCTGCAATAATAAATGAAGCTTAGCTTGTTCAGAAAAGGAACCCTTAAACAATAAGCCTTGATGATAGAGTTATTATCAGTATCTCTTTAATGTTACGAGGAGCAGTGTTGCATTGGCAGGAAGATTAATAAGCCATGGACACCAAGATGTCTTTTCTCACCTTCTTTTATACCTTCAGAACTAAACCTAGAGTTCCCGTCTCTCTGCTGGCTCATACTGACTTTTAGCCTAACGTGCAGTAATTATCTTCTGAACAGCATCCACCAGGGTTACTATGGTAGCTGGTGAAGTCCAGTAGCTTTTGAGCTGGTAAAACCCACTGAATCAGTTCTCTGTGCTTCACAGACCATCCTCGTGTCTCCCAAGTACCACTGCACAGAAGAGATCCTGACCATCATATCCCTGCTGTCCGTGGACAGTGTGCTTTACAATCCCCCGTCCCGGCGGGATGAAGTGCAGGCTGTCAGGAAGAAGTTCATCTCCAGTGAAGGGGATCATCTTACTCTGCTTAGTGTCTACAGGGCCTTCAAAAGTGTCAGCGGCAATAAGGTAGGTGATACCTCAGCCCCTGCAGATGCCAAAATAACAGACTTCCTTGAGGACATGATGTTAAGACTTTCTCCTTGTATATCTGTACAGCTGGGTAGCCTTTGTTGCAATTAGTAGAGTATTTACTCTTACAAGACACTTCTGAGATATGGAAGGACTGACTATTGTCACTTTACAGATGGGGATAACTGACTTGCGCAGGATCTCACAAGAGTGTAGTGGAGCTGGGAACTGGAGTCCTGTTGATAGAATTCCAGTCGCAAAGCGTGGACTAAGATGAAAGGCCTGGGATTGCACTTGAGCATTTCCATGTGTGTTACAAAGACACTGAATACATTTGATTTGTCTGGTAAATCCAGATAGCATTTTGCAGAATTGGCAAACTCCCCAGTCTCATTTCTCAATGTGTAGAAGAGAACCATCTCCTGTAGTGCCTTTCTTACCTCTGGGTGGAGCACGACTACTATCCAACAACACACAGCAAGCCCACCAAATGGTTTAGGATAGGAAGTGAAGAGCAGTGCATCTGATTGGAACTGCTGCAGAGATTTTTAGATAGGATGGGACGGCCAAAGGTAGGAACCAAGAACCAAGCTGGCATTGTTCTCTTGAAAAAAGGATTGTGATCTTTAAAGATTATAAGTGGTTGGGGACTCTGCTTTACCCAAGGTTGTCTCCAGAATGCTTGGGGAAGAAGTGGATTGTTTTATCTCCTGCTTGCTGTCTTGCAGGAGTGGTGCAAAGAGAACTTTGTGAATGGCCGGAATATGCTGCTAGTATCGGATGTCAGAGCTCAGCTCAGGGACATATGTGTAAAGGTAATTCATTGCAATATGACTTATCTTCCATTGTTGCCTTTGTATCTTTTCTGCCCCCTATGGTTTCTCTGTCCCAGATGCCAGCAGAGGGAAATGCATTCATAACTTCAGTTCCTAGTCTAAGTGCTGATGAGCTTGGAACTGACTCAGTCTCATAAAGAAGTCAGCTTGGCCTTGTCCTGGGCGGTAGATCTGTGGACATGTCTTAAAGGTAGTTAGCCTGAGCTAGCCTAAATGATATTGAGCCATCCTTAATGCAAATCCTTGTCTATGCCAGATCCATGTAGTTATGTCCAGAATGATTCTGATCTAGCCTGTGTGCTGTGAGGGTTTCTCGTGAGATATTCTGAAGTGGCTTGCTTTAATGAGCTAATCTGTGGGATATTGTGTGCAGGCCAGTTTGCTGTCTTGTAGCATAAGGCCTGTCTCAGTAATATGAGAACCTTACTTTATGTGGATAACTTCCAAGTGGAGTTAGTCGCTGTTTGGGTGAACAGTTGTGAAGATGAAAGCACACGATGTGACACTGAGAACTTTTAATTAGGCTGTCATTAAGTGTGCACTACCGAGTGGCTCCGAGCTTGCCTGCCTGACTGCGCAGCTTCTCATCTCTGTGCATATGGTGCAGGAGTGCAGCAGAAATGGAGCCGGCAACTGTGGGTTTCCAGCACTGAGCCAAGACAGTTGAATTCCAGTGTAGAAGGGAGGTGATGGACAAGAAATTACAGCTCAGCTGGAATTGTGGGATAGTAATGGAGGATTAACAGCACCTGGGCTAGATCTGATCTGCATTTTCATGGCTGGGTAGGCAGCTTGTCAGGTGGGGCTGGAGGAAAACCTGACCCTGTGTCCTCAATTGCACATGTTGGTGTAGGCTTAATGCACACCGCCAGCTAGGACTAGAGGTTCTTCAGTATAGGTGGAAGTGGGACTGGGGATTATACCTGGGTGATAGCTTGGCCCATCTCCACAGGGGAAGACATCCTCAGGGTTGGAGTTTGCATTCCTTTTCCTTTTTGAGCCTGTGGCCTTGCAGAAGCCCATCCTGGCTTACATTGCAGCCCAACTCTAGGTTGGTGTAGGGAGCCTGCATGTAGGGTGCTATATTATCTCTCTCTCTCTCTTGTTCTTGACCAGCTCTCCATGCCCATCGAGTCCTCCCGCTCGGATACGGGGAACATCCGCCGCTGCCTAGCTCATAGCCTCTTTATGAACGCTGCAGAGCTACAGCCAGATGGCACCTATGTCACTGCAGACACCCACCAGCTGGTGGCCATCCACCCATCCTCTGTCCTCTTCCACTGCAAGCCAGCCTGTGTCCTTTACAATGAACTGCTTCACACCAACAAATGCTACATGCGGGACCTGTGTGTGGTGGATGCAGACTGGCTGTATGACGCTGCACCAGATTATTTCCGCAGGAAGCTAAGAACAGCCAAGAACTGACCAGTACTCGGTGATGTTGGACAATCTGCCTGGGGTTTTTAGGGTCACAATCAGATGTTTTTTGTAATGAACATACAGAAGCAAGAGAGCTTTGCTTTGGCAATCAGGTACAACCTTACAGAAAAACAGCTTCTTCCTGAAAGCTGGACCTCGCGAATCTCTGCTGGCTTAGAACAATCACCCTTTGTTACAAGGGATTATGTAAGGGCGAATGTAATGTATGCAGTACGTGTGTGAATCTATATATATGTATATAGTTGGGCATCAGAGTAAGGGACATCAGATTCCAATTTTTAAGTTTTCCTGTGGTACGTATAAAGAAATGAGATCCCAAGAACTCTACTGAGCAGATTTGAGTTTTTGGTTTTTTACCGTTGCCCTTGTATCCTTTGCAAGTTTTATTGGGGGGGAAAAAATTAAATTGTTCTTCTTTCTCTGTAAGATATAGGTATACATGGAGAAAATGCCTTTTTAAATGTATGTTTTTAGGAGGGGAGGTGCTAATGTCTTTTACCTCATCACACATCTCTGCCTAATGTCAGTCTCCGCCTTATTTTGAGGCATCCAAGGGCCAGTAAAGGGTTCCCTGAATTGACACGTTATTGCCTGTGCCTGTCTGAGACAAACCATCTGGGCTCGATAGTCATGCAGTGCCCAAGAGCGGTTGTCAGCAACCCATGCGTTCTTCACCGCCTTAGAGCTCTGTTTTCACTCCTGAACATTATTTCTCAGAATATTTTGTGTGTGTGGAGATTAGACTGCCAGTGTCTGCATTTTGCCAATCGTTTGGCCAGTCGTCTTTGCCAGGAGAGGTGTCTCTTGACCCGACAGGCAGGTAGGTGTCAAAGCAGACACCCAGGCCCTGTTCCAGACTAAGCTCAGCATGTTAGCACCAAAACCTCCCTCTAACTATGGTGCATGTCCACACACACCCAGCTCTGTTTTGCTAACCTCAAGCACTGTCTGATCTATTGCTTTAGATAATCAGGCTAGCTGGTAGCAGCTTTCACAAAAAGACTATGAAGATGTCTGCTGGAGTCAGACTTCCAATGAGAACCCTTTAATCATTAAACACTTATTACTTCCATTAGGGCTTTACACTAGCATTTCTCTGCTTTTTCTTCCCCCCTTAATTTGTATTTTGCTTTGCCTTATATTTTTTTTCTGGCATGGCAACATTTGTCATGTCCTAGGCAGTCTTTGCTGCCTACACCATTTGAACATCTAGCCATCAGTTTCTTCACTGGAGGAAAAAAATTGTGATAAGATCCAATCTTATTTTTTAAGCCTGTGTTTTATACTAGAACCAAGAAAGGCTGGACCAGTCTCATTGCTCGACTAGAGCTTTCCCCTCTGGAACGAGCACAATGCGCTGCTCCCCATGACAGAGCAGTGGCGGATAAAAACATAGAAGTTATTTTTGAACAATATCCGTGCGAGTACTTCTACCGGGGCCTCTCCGAGAGAGGCAGCTTTTCAATTTCAACAGAAGTCTGTTGGTAGTTTTAGGCTGAGGTGAATTAAAACAGCTTAGATTTTGAAAAGGGCGGGCGAGGAACCGGTTTTGTAAACGCAGTGTCACTGTGGAATAAAACGTGCTTAGTTTAATGTGAGTGGTGGTGGTACCTTGCTTTCTGAGTGATGCGGCATTTAGTCCCCTCTTGCATTCTTAAACATCCAACTTAAAAGTGTGTGGAGGGCGGCTTACATTTTAATGGTGATCATATTTGCACACCAGTTTTGACACCGTTAATTAACCGTGGGAACAACAAGCTGCTGCCTGCTGTATGAGCAGGGGGGATGAGCTGTCTTTTCTGGGCACATGCTTTGGCTACATCTCTTTTGTCCTGGAGCAGCTTTCTTATCGTCTGCAGTAATCTGCAGATCGCTGGCGGCAAGGGCGGTGTTGGCGTAAACCGGCGCGCTCCGGGTACGCGGCGTGTCCCGAGTGACCAGCACGCGTCCATCTCTTCCCAGGCGCGAAGGGCGACACTTTGTGTCGAAATGTAGGCGCTCGTATCGCTGACTCTGCCTCTTTCTCCGTATTGTCCGTGGCTGGCGGAGAGGCCGAGGGCGCAGTTTGTGGGTGGCCGGCTGCACCCCGGGGCCTCCCGGCAGCGGAGGGAGCGGGGAGTTGCAGAGCTCAGCCCTGCGGCTCCCGGTGTCCCACAGAAACGTGACACCTGTCAAATAAACGCACGTGGCGTTGGGGTGGTTTGGGGCAGGAGGTGCGCTTCCGGCGGCATCGGCTTCCGGTACAGAGCTCAGGCCCTGCCGCCCGCCCTCTCGCACGTGCTGCCGTCTTCCTGTCCTCGCTCCGCGCCGCTCGCCATGCTGCTGGCCCAAGCGCTCCGCTCCGCCGCCGCCGGCGCCCTCCGCTCGCCATGCGCCCTGCTGCGCCCGGCCGCGCACCTCCTGCGGGGCCCGCCTGCCGCCGCCGCCGCCGCGCGCCCTTTCACGCGCTCCCTCTGGCTGCTCTGTGGCGAGGCCAGCGGCCCGCGGCCCTCCGCGCTCCTGCGGCCCCCGCCCGGCCTGTCCTGCCGCTGCGGCTGCGGCGGCCTCCACACCGAGGGTGAGCCTCCGGCCCGAGTGACCTTGGCCCTGGGCCTGTGCTGCTGCAGGGCAGCGGGTCCCACCCGGCTCGGGGTGGGCAGCCTCTGAGTCCTTCATCCTGCCCCGGCCATGTGCGCTTCACCCCGCCTGGCAGCTCCGGGAAGGGTGACGCAGAAATTTTCCCCTTTTACCTGTGGGTCGGTGGGAAAGCCAGGGGGGGAGCTCGAGTCCGGGAAGCAAAATGTCTCCCGTCCCAAATGGCCTTGTCTTTTCTTTTCCACGCAAGGGGACAAAGTGTTTTCCCAGTTCCTGATGGATGAGATTAATGAAGAAAAGAAGATCCAGAAGCACAAATCCCTACCCAAGATCTCCGGAGGGTGGGAGCTGGACTTGCAGGGCACCGAGGCCAGACTGGTGCGGAACGTAGCTGGCGAGAAGTAAGTGACGCGGATCCACGCGTTTCATGGTGCTATTTGATGTTAGCAAACTAAAAAAAAAAAAAAAAAAAAGAAAAGAAAAAAAAAGCCCGTTATATAAAGCTGGGTGTGCACATGTGCTTAACAGGCGTGCGCTTGTTAATGAAGAACTATGTGCTACTTCCCAGTGTCCCCTGGGGCTATGTATTTCTTGTAACCTAGTTGCGTTCCTCATTGAGGCACTCTGTTTCCTTTATGGCTTTTGTCACGTTTGTTTCACGACCCAGGAGAAAACAAAAATGGCCAAAGAGAGATGCTAGATGTCCTACTCTCATTACTTTTCCTGGAAAAGGGAGCTTGTCATGTAGAATTTTGCCCTGTTTCCTCTCCCGTGTATTCCAGAACTTCATGCCACCATTTCACATGAGAGGAAAACTATAGAATTCGACCTACGAAACTGAATATGTCCCTGTTTGTCCATATGGGGCACTTAGAGGGTTTAAACTTGGTGCAGATGGGCGTATTTTAAAACATATAAACTGGGGAGCAGTGTGCTGTATGTATGAGGTGCAGGGGAGATTCAGGGGGATGCTTAATACACTTCAAATCCTGTTCACATCTTGAGTTCAGCACTTGAAACTCTGTGTAGGGTTATAGTTCACGTGGGTTGTACAACTAACTCTTCCTATTGCGATGTTAAAGGATTTCAGTCACGTTCAACGTTAACAACAGCATCCCACCAGTGATCGATGAAGAGCCCCAAGAAGGACAGAAAGCTGATGAACAGGAGGTAAACCTACAGCCTATGTGTTCCCTTTCAGTTAGTACACCATAGGGTAGAGGGGAAGTCAGACCATTGCCCAGTTGTGTTTGGGCAGACACTGTTAACTGGTCTTCAGAACATGAAGACACTTAATGCTGGCATAATGCAGACTGTTATTACTTCTTTTTTTTTTCCCCACTACTACAGTAGCAAAAGCAGGGGGAAGCTTTTGGCCGGATGGCATAATCTCTGCCAGGGCAGGAGGAATTTTTTATAGCTGCAAGTGAAGGTAGTTGATCTTATAGCTGCCTTCCCTTCCTGCTGTAATGAAAGCCAGGTCTGTGCAAGAAGCTGCTTGCTACTGTGCTATAGAGCAGAGAGAGCCTGGTGTGGTGCCCCCACCCTGTCCATGAGTCGTATCAGGGAGAGCTCAGTGCTATGAGCTGCGATTACGCTACAGCTGTGTACTGGTCTGCTGTAGTAGTCAGGGATCACGTCTCTTGACATGTCTGGCTGATACCAATGGCACTAAGAACTTGCAGTGCACACACAAACTTAAATGGCTTGATTCTTGACCTTTTTATAAGGTCACTGACTTCCAACAGTTGGTTACAGGGGAGAGCAGAGTCAGTATATGGTAGTGGTAATTGTTTAAATCACCAGTGTGGTTTGGGGCAACCAACTCGCTTCTCCCTGAGCACTTCATAGTAGTTTGGGGTCAGAAGGGACCTGAATAGATCATCTAGTCTGATCCCCCCCACCATTGGCTGGAGCACATGCTGGGATCACATGCCTCCAGACAGATGTTCATCCAACCTCTTTTTGAATTTACCCAAGGTAGAAGCCAAGACCACTTCCCTAGGAAGTTGGTTCCAGATCCTGGACACCCTAACAGTGAAGTAGTGCCTCCTAATTTCTAACCTGAACCTATTCTCCAGCAGCTTCTGGCCACTGTTCCTTGTTGCCCCAGGTGCTGCTGGGGGGGGAATAGGGCCCTTCCTATTCGCTGCTGATCTCCCTTAACGTGTTTATAGTCAGCCACCAAATCCCGCCCCTCAGCCTTCCGCTTGCTGAGGCTGAACAGGTTCAGGTTCCTCAGCCTCTCCTTGTAGGGCCTGCCCTGTTGCACTCCAGCCAAGCCAGTGGCCCTCCTCTGAACTCTCGAGGCAGGCCACATCCTTCTTACAGTGCAGTGCCCAGAACTGGGTGCAGTACTCTAATTGAGGTTGGACCAATGTCGTGTAGAGGGGGAGTATCACCTCTCTGGACTGGTTTAAGATGCATCCTCAGATGCGCAACAAGGTGTGGTTGGCCTTGCTGGCTGTGGTTTGGTATTGGCGGCTCATGTTCATCTTGGAGTTGGTAATGACTCCAAGATCCCTTTCCGCCTCTGTGCTCTCAAGTAGGGAGCTTCCCAGCCTGTATGTATGCTGTGGATTCCTTCTCCCCAGGTGCAGCACCCTGCATTTATCCACATTGAAGCCCATCCTATTACCATCTGCCCACTTCTGTAGTCTGTCTAAATCTAATTGCAGCCTCTCTCTCTCCCTTTGAGCGTGCCTACCTCTCCCCACATCTTAGTGTCATTGGAAAACTTGGACAACGTGTTTTCCACCCCCTTGTCCAAGTCGCTGATGAAGACGTTGAACAGTGTAGGCCCCAGGACCGAGCCCTGGGGCACTGCACTATTTACATCCTGCCAGGTCAAGTACAACCCGTCTACCACCACTCTCTGGGTGCGCCCCACCAGCCAATTTCTGACCCATCCAACTTAAGTTAGAGGTTTGAAGCGGAATCTGGGTATGGATGCACAAACTTTGTTTGTAGTGGTTGACTCATGTTTTCCCTTGAAAAATAAGTGGTTCCATAGCAATATAAGCTGCCCGCTGTAAGTGAGCTCCAGTGCTGATGTGATCTCTTACTTCCCACAGTCTGACCTTACATCAACTCCCAACTTTGTTGTAGAAGTGACAAAAGATGACTCGAAGAATACCCTTGTGTTTGACTGCCACTTCCCTGAAGATGAGGTGGGTACCATAAAAGGGGGAGGTGAGCCCTTGCTAACTATGGGTCATGGCTGAGTGCTTCAGGCTGTGGCATGATCCATCTAATGTCCATTTCTCTGGTTGAGTTAGATGGTTATGTTCAGGGTACCAATTCTAATGATCAAGGGCTGTACCAATCACTATCCAGCCACCCAGTGTGATATTATTAATGACTATTTACTATAATAAATATTTGCAAAGCAGGGATGGCCCACACTTCTACCTGTGTCCTGACCTCACTTCCTGAATCATGGCAACTGCTTTTCCTGAGTAGGCTTGGAGGCAGGAAGCAAATAGCAGTTGTTAGCAGTATACTTGGAGCACACAAAGAAGTAACTGAAAATTGATAAAAGGATATAATTTATTATACGTGTAATTCATGCATATAATTAATTTGCAGAACTCATTGTGGGGGGGGACTATAAACCCTCCTGCTTTAAGGTATAACCAACATCTGGTTGACAAAGCTTGGGAAGAGATATCTGCACTGGGCAGGCTTTTTCATGATCGTCCATTAGACTTTTTTCCATTTTCTGATGGACTGGCAGGCTGTACTGGTATGGTAGTACCTGTGTCCTCTGTGAACTTGTTTCTGCCCTTACAAAGCACATGTATGAGGAGGGAGAAAGGGGGGTTGATTTATGTCAGCCCTACAGCTTTTGCCAGCTGGGTTGTGTTCATGAATTCAGAATGCAGAGGTTGAAGGTACTCTTCAGTATGAACAGTCATGCTTCACTAGATCTCATTTTGTTTCTTAGACTGGAAATGAGGGAGAGGAGGAGAACGATATTTTTGCAATTCAGGAGGTCAGCTTTCAGCCCAGTGAAAAAGCAGATTGGAAGGAAACCAACTTCACGCTCAACACAGACGCTCTTGACTGGGTAGGTTCTGCTAAACCCCTGCACTATTTTAGACTCTTTGTGACCCAGAGAACAATTTAGGAATTGAGCAAAAATATTAGCATAATCTTGGTGAATCACAAGCAGAAGTCCAAGATCAGATCTTTCACTATTTGAGACTCTCAGAGAATAAAATGATGAATAAAAAAGTTCCCCAGCCTTTAAACTATGTCCCATTGACCCAGTTTGTAGTCCAAACTGGAGAACAGGTCTGTAGTCTTGCAGCATACCTGCCTAATCCAGTGGCTGGTCCAGCTGCCCCAGTGCCATACCACATGCAGTACCTGCTTCAGCCAGTCCAGGACCTATGTTGCACACAGCGCCTGTGAGTGCAACGTATGCAGGTCCCATACTGGCTGGAGCAGGGCCTGTGTGCAGCACACATTCTGGCCACTCCTCAATCCACACTGCATGCTGCATGGGTCCTAGACCAGCTTGGAGCACCCATCAAATCAGGTATGTTGGGGGTAAAAGGGTTGGGGGTCTGTGGACCAGATCCAGCTTGCAGACTGGCCTTGCAGCCTAGATACAAGCTGTGCCTTCTGTGGGCCTGTAGAGGCCCTGATGGTAGGGTTCTGCAACCCAGATTCAGCATATAGGCCGTTTGTTTTGACACCCTAATACTCTAGGATCAAAGTCTGATTTAAGAACTGTGACTGTCGGGGTGGAATAGACCAGAAAACAAACGGGGCAGATGAGTGAAATGCTAATAGTTTGTGGTGTTACACCATCAAATTGGGTAAAGGAAGGCCATCTGCATTCATAGCTGGCAACTGCTGCTCAGTGGGAGAAATGTATCCACCAGTGCCTTAAACTGCACACTTCTGAAACTCTTCAAAAACAAACAAAAAATCACTCGGGAATTAGACTGCCTGACTTCGGAGAGAACTGAGCAGGTGCTTACATTTCAGGCTAGTCTCTCTCCCTTTCCAGCCAGCTGGTACTAAGGTAACTTGAGCATTAAAGAGGGGTTGGAGGAGAGGGTCACTTCATACAGAGCAGTCAACTGACTTGATCTGGCCCTAACTGCAGCCAGATCCCACCCAGCAATGTTGCCATTTCAGACTATGAAAGACTGTAGCTTTCTATTTGTGGTCTTGTCCCCATTTTGACCCCCTTTGAATCTTGGGCTTAGTTAAGGCAATTGTTGAAGAGAAGATGGGGGATTCTATTCTCCTTTGGGGAAGGGACACCCGTGTCTGGAGAAATACAACATGGCTGTGGACATGCCATTTTTTTTTTCCTTGTCGTAGAACAAATTGGATTATTGTACTTGTTGTAATTCCTTGCAGGCTCTGTATGACCATTTAATGGATTTCCTGGCTGATCGTGGAGTGGACAACACATTTGCTGATGAGTTAGTTGAGCTCAGTACAGCACTAGAACACCAGGAGTATATTAAGTTTCTTGAAGACCTTAAAGCTTTTGTCAAGTGTCAGTAGATTAAGGAAACTGAAGTCAGAAGTCTTTAGCTGCAAGTATGCTTTCACTGGCAAAAGCTGAATAGCTTGACATCAGATACCAACAGTAAATTTAACTTCGGAAGGCTTAACTGTGAAAGATATATCATGGAAAAAAATGATTCT
>JAGPOW010002118.1:3588933-3668492 GCA_030014935.1 Caiman crocodilus | reverse complement strand
GACAGATGAGTCTCCATACGTGCGACAGACCCGCCCCAGAAAGCCTCTCAGCTTTCGCTTTGGACGCGGTAGTAGTAGTGGGGGATGAGATCCGATTTCTAACAGGCACGGTACTTGAATAACAAAGCAATGTAGGAGAATTGCTGTACTGCGTTAGAGCAGCAGTCCCTTTTAGCTGCCGTCTTGGAGTAGCAGATAAAAGGGATTGCAGTCCAGTGAAATGAAAGTTTAAGGACCTGAGCGACTTGCCCTGTATAGTTCTCAGGTAGATTCACTGATAAATTGCGTATGTGTTGACTCTAGTTTAACCTGGTGTGATATTGGTCAGGTCAGCGAGCAATGCAAGAGAATTTGCTAGAGATAGTTATGCCCGCAGGGAAAGTTTCTTGTGATGTAGGATGATAGACCAAGTGCCGCAAATCCCATTTGCTGCTTGTTGGTAATCTTAACGTCCATACAGACTTAAACGGGCTTCTCTGAATGCCTTGGAGACAACCAGAGGGGAAACTCTCCCATTTCCTTGGTGGGCTGATTTCTTTTTAGAAAAAAACAAAGCACGTTATCATGAGCAAATGAATTCAAACTACACCATTCACTAGTACCGAACTCACTGTGTACGAGCAGGGGAGGAAAATCCCAGGCCCTTCACTTATTTGTGTGGCGGCTGTGAAATAGGTTGTCACTCACTGATGTGCTTGCACAGGGGTGTTTTTGTAAAGCTGAATCTCTGGGGTACAGCTCTGCTGCTGCTGTTTTCTTAGCTAACCGGATGAGTTGTTTCTGGCTAGTGATTCTTCTTTCGGGAGGTTAAAATGTCACTTCTGCTTGTGTTTTGTGATCCTGATAGCATGATGGCTTACATTGTTTTAATTATCAAAATACACATTCTTTGAAACCCTTCTAGTCATGATTAGTACAAAACAGATGGCCACTCCACTCCTGATCAGTAAATGGAAAGATGGGTATAATCCTTCACTTCTGACATGCAGTCTTTCTCTGGTCTCAGTCAGAATTTCGTTTCCTCAAGGCGTGCAAGGACAAGCTATCTTTTTCTGGAGTAAAAGCTGCAAACAGTTGCATCTAGTTGAAGATTTCAGGGTCTAGTGCCCTGGATTTTTCCTTTAGACCTTTCGTGTTCTATTTGTGCAGTTGCTTTTTATTCTTCATCTCTGGGTGATGAATATGTGGGCAGTAATAGATGACACCTACTAAAGTGAAACCATCTAGTTAGACACTGCTGTCAAATGTACAAAGTAACTGGGGGGGAAAAAAGTCACAGAAACCATTGTTTTCAAACAAAAATGACAAATGACTGTTGTAGGAGTTCCTTCAGCTTTAAATTACTACACAGCCAACATCCCCCAGGAACTTAAATCCGTCTTTCTTTTCCCTTAAGGTAAAAGCCATTTAATTTTTATCTGCTTTTTATAAATGTTATAAATGGCTGGTTTGTTTGTTTTTTTATTACAGCACCATTCCTATTGCTGAAAGGTTCTTCACTAGCTCAGCATCCCTCACTTTAAAATATGCTGCCTGGTATCCCAGCGAGTCATTGGAGCCTCATGTTGTGCTGTTGACTTCAGATAACACTATAAGGTTAGCTTGTTTCCATTTGTTCTCCCTTTTTTTGCATAAATATACTTACTGGAATTATAATGTAAAAATACAGTGAAAGAAATTTAAGCTGGTGTCCTGTATTTGCATCAGCAGGGATTTGCATGGAACGCCAATGACTGAATAACCTGTTTGTTCTTTCTTCTAGGATTTATAGTCTGAAAGTGCCTCAGACACCTGTGAAGGTGATTGCTCTCTCAGAGGCTGAGGAGGAGACCTCAGTAGTCAATAAAGGGTATGAACAGTTTAACATTCTCTTAGGAAGGTATGTTCCCCGAGGTACCAAATGGGAAATTGACTGATGACAGGGTAGTGTAAATGCTGTGATGTGATAACTTAATGCCAGGGCACTTGTTGCCCTCCTTCTGCCATGGCTCATCTGACTATCCCCCTCCTCTGCTTCACGCTGGCTGGACTCCCACCCCAGCATTCTAGAGCCAGCCGAGGACTGCGCTGTCCAGACCCCTGTTGGCAACAAAGGAGGATTTTTCTAAAGCAGTACAGCTAAAAACAGCCAAGAACGGCTTCTGGGGAAGAACTTTTTTCTTTACTGGTTTCTGGTGTGGTTGAAGGGATAAAATTTAATGTCCACTGTCTTAAGCCATCGATTAGCATCACACTGATGGCACCAAGGCATTCTTACCACTCTTGAACTACTATGCAGATAAGTATTTTGGAGATGAGATGAGATGTTACTGGGCACAATAGAGAGGGGAGGGAGGAGGATTTACATGCGGTCTTTCCTTGAAACAACCAGTCGGAGCCCCTGTTTCTGACGTAGTTCTGACATGATCCCAGGGGCTCTGTTGAGAAGAGCAGAAGTGCCGGTGCTGGGGTATCTACTGCGGAAGGGGCACTGTCTGGCAAAGGTCTGATCTAAAAGGCTGAAAACATAACTGCATTTATCCAACAGGAAGTGCCACTTCATATGAGGAGAAGTGGTTTTTCATGGACAATCACTACTGTCTACAACTTTGGATCCATTTGTCTCCCACTTGTAGGAGAGCCTATAGAGCATCACTGGGAGAGACTGCAGTGGCTTTCGACTTTGGGCCAATTACATCTGTTCCAAAGAATGTGGTTGGGCCACGAGGGAAAGAGGAAGTGTTGGCATATCCCTTGTACATATTATATGAAAATGGGGAGACCTTCCTTACATACGTTAACCTCCTGCAAAGGTAGGGTCCAAAAGTCAAAAAGAAAACTTTGCTTCCTGGTCTTTATATAGCACTCGTCTGTTTGTACCAGGTCTCATTCAGATTGACTCCAGTCAGGAATGGGTTATTTCCTAGGGCAGCCCAAATTGTGTGGCTGTAATAGCTGGCCTACACACTTGAGTCTGTACAACCATGAAGGTAATAGGCCTAGTTGTTTAGTTGAGGCAGCTACAATAGCTAAGGGACACAACAGGGTTAAATTTGGGATAAAAAAAATCAGCTGCTCTAAGTATTTAGAGCAGCCTCTGTTACAAGTTGCATACATTATGCAATTCACTGGTAAATTGTGCAATGAATTTAGATTGGCTACATGTGTGAAGTAATCATGCCATAAAAATGTCCATCTAGCTATAAAAAGAGCCAACCAGTCACAAAGTTAGTACTTGAAAATATGTGACAACTTTATAGCTGGTTTTGCCTCAGTTTTAATTGGAACATGTGGCAGGGCTCTGACATCTTGGGAAGTTTCAGCCTGTCTTGGTGAAGCTGGTGTGCCAGTGCTTCATGGAACCAAAACTCTTTTGCTGTCTTTAGGAAGTCGAGCCTGTGTGTCTTTGGAGTTACAAAAATAGAAATTTAGTTTCTGTGAAAAAGGTTAAACTGGATTCCACAGATAAGCAATTTGTCAGTGAATTTACTGAGAGCTACATAGGGCAAGTAGCTCAGGTCCATGACTTTCATTTCACTGGACTGCAGGCTGGGTTGCCAGACTGAGAATCATAAAATAGTAGGGCTAGAAGGGACTTCAGGAGATCAATGAGTCCAACCCTCTGCTCAAGGTAGGATCACTCCTGAGTGAAACAACGTGGAAAAATGGGTCTATTCTTATTACCTCTTGTTCTTTGATTTTTTTTTTTTTTCAGTTGTTCCTCAGAGGGTTATTGTAGGTAACATGGGAAGCTATTTGATCTTGCAGTCACTTACAGAAGTACTCACACATCCTCATTTCAGCTCTGGAAACCTTGGTAAGCTGTTGGGTCCGCTGCCCATGCACCCGGCAGCTGAAGACAACTACGGCTATGATGCGTGTGCTGTTCTCTGCCTGCCCTGTGTGCCCAACATCTTGGTGATCGCTACTGAATCAGGGATGCTCTATCACTGTGTGGTGCTGGAGGGAGAAGAGGACGATGAGCAGACAGTATGCCTTTTTTTTTTTTCTAAGAGCAGGAATGTAGCGCTGGTTTCTCTGGTGTTCTGCTTTCTGTCCGAGGCCCCAGTTCTCGGAAGTCCCTGGCAGTCACCTGCAGGGAGGTGCCCGAGTGGTTTTCCACAGGTGTTTTTGCTATCATCAATCAAGCAGCGAGTCATCTGTGCCAAGGCCTCTCAAACTTTTGATCCTTTTGTTCTTCAGTGCTTCATGGTAGCTAGGGTCAGGAGGGACCTGACCAGATAATGTAGCCTGACCTTCTTCCATTGACCCCAGACAGGTGATCATCTAACCTCTTTTTGAATTTGCCCAAGGTAGGGGTGAGGACCACTTCCCTGGGAAGTCGGTTCCAGATTCTGGCTGCCCTAACTGTAAAATATTGCCTCCTGATCTCTAATCTAAACCTATTCTCCATCAGCTTATTACCATTGTTCCTCATCACCCCAGGTGGTGCTGGGGAGAATAGGACTCTACATATTTGCTGCTTATCTCCCCAGATGAGTTTGTAGGCAGCCACCTGGTCCCCCCTCAGCCTCCTCTTGCTGAGGCTGAACAGGTTCAGGTCCCTCAGTCTCTCCTCATAGGGCCTGTCCTGCCCTCTTGCAAAATGGGTGGCCCTCCCCTGAACCCTTTCCAGGCTGGCCACATCCTTTTTAAAGTGCAGTGCCCAGTACTGGACACAGTACTCCAACTGCAGCCTGACCAGTGTTGCATAGAAGGGGGGGGGGAGTATCACCTCTCTGGACCGGCTTGAGATGCACCTTTGGATGCATGACATGGTATGGCTGGCCTTGCTGCCTGCAGTCTGGAATTGCCAGCTCGTGTTCATCTTGGAGTCAGTAATGACTCCAAGATCCCTTTCCACCTCTGTGCTTTCCAGAACGGAACTCCCCAGCCTGCATGTATGCTGTGGATCCCTTCTCCCAAGGTGCAGCACCCTGCATTTATCTACGCTGAACCCCATCCTATTGTCATCTGCCCACTTTTGTACTTTGTCTAAATCTAGTTGCAGCCTCTCTCTCCCTTCAAGTGTGCCCACCTTGCCCCACATCTTAGTGTCATCAGCAAACTTGGACAATGTGCTTTCCATCCCCTCGGCCAAGTCGCTGATGAAGATGTTACCTAGGAGTGTCTCCGCAGCTGGGGATGTCAATCTCTGATTCTAAAGGAGAGCTTTAAAATAAAAATTTTGAGGAAGGATGAGGTGGGGAGAGGAACAACGCTGCTTCAAACTATGGCTTGATTTTAGTTGAAAAGTGAAACATGTCCATGTTGGCCCTGCGGTGATCAGACCAATACAGAGTTGCCAGTAGAATCATCAGGCATGTTCGCCCTTGTGTTTAAAATGCTTGAAGGACCTTGGTTGCGCTAAGTCACCATTTCTCCTCTATCCCACACTGGTGCACTTGCTGAAAAGGCGTCTTACTGAAGAGTTGAAATGCTTTTTACAGTCCGAAAAGTCTTGGGACCCAAGATCTGACCTGATCCCTTCTCTGTACGTGTTTGAATGCGTTGAGCTGGAACTTGCACTGAAACTAGCGTCGGGGGAAGAGGAGGATCCTGTGGAATCAGATTTTTCTTGCCCAATTAAACTACACAGAGGTAGGGCTGTTGTTCAGCAACAGTAGTGTTCACGTTATTTCAGTGGCTGGATTTGTTAAGAAACTTGATCTTATCATTGGTGTCTTCTGGGGCTATTGCTTGGTGTCTGAAGCATTAAAGTGGTGGAAAATCCATAAAGTTATCTCATCTGTTAATAGGGTTTAGGTATCATTGATGCCTGCTGTATGTTTCATTGTTCTAGGATGCAGCGTGGTCTCTTAGACTTGCACATTTTTGCATCAACTCTTCCTATAGGTGGGAGGGAAGAAGGATCACCATTTCCTTCCTCTGTAGAGCAAGGAAGGGAGTCTGAATTTTTAATTTTGTGGGTAATAAATGTGATCTGCTTAATTTTCAGATCCCAAATGCCCCAGTAGGTACCACTGCACACACGAAGCTGGGGTGCACAGTGTTGGGCTAACCTGGATCAATAAACTTCACAAATTCCTTGGCTCGGGTGAGTAGTTAAACCGTCTTGTAGGAAGGAGAGGGTGTTTGCCCTTCAGGCTTTCCTTTGTGGAGGTCACTGGCTGTCAGTAAACAGTCTCTAGCATCTGCCTGCCTGGTATTGCCTAGGGCAGGGGTTGTCAACCAGGGGCACACGTACCCCTGGGGGTACTTGGGGAGGTCCCAGGGGTACGTGGCAGCAGTGCAGAGAAGCAGGGATGCTTGGGAACCACCACTGCCACCACATGCCTGTGCTGCTGCCATAGCTGTCACTGCTTCACGTTTGGTCACAGCCCCTTCCCCGCCCCCTCCGCTCCACATCCAGAAGGGGGTACCCACCAGAAGTACTCTCCTTAAAAAAGGTTGAAAGCCTAGGGTATGTGTATATCTCACAGCTTCTTCTCTGTGTCAGACCTCATAGAGGGAATGCCGCTGAGTGTGCTCTCTTTGCAGATGAAGAAGATAAAGACAGTTTACTAGAACTTGGAGCAGAACAGAAGTGCTTTGTAGAACATATTCTCTGCACAAAGCCATTGCCATGCAGGTAAGAACTCACTACTATTCCTTCTCCCTTTGCCCTCCAAGTAAATAAATGGTCTCTGTATTTGCTCTCAGCTCCCCTCCTAACTAAATTAAATTATGAACTTAACCAAAATAAACTGGGTAAGCACAAATAATTAAGCTCTTGCTGTCAGGCCATAGTATTGTAAGGCTGCGTGTTAGGTTGGAATCAGATGGTTTCTCATAGTGTGTGATCCCCAATCTTCCAAATAGCGAAAGTGGTAACATTGCCACCATCATGAGGGGGAGAATGTGAATGCAGCTTTCTGTTAATATCAGGAACATGCATACAGTTCTTGTGGAGTGTTGAAGACCAACCAGCCAGCAGAAAGGTTTCAGGTACCCTGACTTTCAAGGTATCATTTTCTGGACAAAAGCATTGTGCTGTATGATACCAGCTATATCTTTGCATGCTGCCACAAGCTGCCTAGCTTCATAGGCACAGCAAGGCCAAATACGTATTTCCATAAGAAAAGTTGGGATTACTAGATAGCAGCTGCATAGAGTACTTTTAATTAGCATAGCCTTTTGTGCACTTTAACTTGTATAAGAAATGTTGTCCTAGTTTAAGAGCCCAATGTGTTTTGCTAAATAGATTGAAGTAGAGAAACACCACAGACAGGTAGAGTCTTACTGTACTGACAAAAGCTGTTTCAGTGAATTTGCATTATAATCTCTTCTCCCCTCCAGGCAGCCTGCTCCAATTAGAGGATTCTGGATAGTCTCTGACATCTTGGGGCCTACAATGATCTGCATCACCAGCACCTATGAGTGCATCACAAGGCCTCTTCTGTATGTGCTTCTTGTTTAATTGGATTAGCACTTGTGCTTTTTTTGCCTCTCTCAAACTCATGTAATGGAAACGCTTCTTACCTAAATGACTTGTTAGTGTTCCAGACTTGCTTGGTGTTCTTAGCTTCACTTAGCTTGTTCTTTGGACCATTTTGATGAGACACTGGCAACTAGAACAATTCCAGGCTGAGCCGACACCTTTCCTTATATGAGTTACTCCAGAGGAAGAAGTAAGATAAGGGTTTGGAGGCATTGAGGAAGAAGGATAAATCTAAAATGCCCTCAGTGCTTTTGGTAGTATTGAATTGCTTTAGTAGGGCTAAAAGAGGCATTAGCAAGGGCTTAGGGATGATGGGTGGGGTGGAAATCAATTACATTTCATGGTAGCTTTTGCCTGGTAAATAATCTTAAAGCACCCTATAGCCACCAAGCATGGTAACATCGTCACCATAATTTAAAGCAGCATAGATTTAATTGTCAGATGCTGCAGTTGGAAGCTTAGCTTGAAGCTTATGGACTTAAGCTTACATGGAGAGAAAAGGCATTTTTAGGAGAATACTGCTGAGGTATTGGGCTTTAAGTGGTGCTCCCTAAAGCAACACAAGGTAAGATAAAGCTGCTTAATTTATATCATGCCCTAAAAGGGGAGAAAAATTCCTGACAGACAATTAGATTCTGGTAGTATGTTGGTGGATCAAAATAATTCTGTTTTATGCCAAGAGACAGGTATTTCCATGTTAGAGCTTTTCCTTCTGCGCCATTTCTATCTGTGTTTTGCTCTGGCAGAAGCACAGTCCATCCAGCATCCCCTCCACTGCTCTGTACCCGGGAGGACAATGAACCAACAGTCTCGCCTCTCCGCATCCTGGCAGAATCGCAGCATTCATTTGAGGAGCACATCCAAAGCATCTTGCAGCGGAGCACTGCCAACCCATTGCTTTTGAAGTACGTGCAATTTCTTCTATGAGACAAAGTGGGAGGAGGCTATTTAAAAGAAGGGATACTCTGTTTAGAGGAGGTGGGTGTCTCCAGTGGATTGAAGTCCATGTGGAGTGCCTCCCCCTCTGCTCTTCTGGCAGGACTCTCTCTAGGGATTTTGAATAGTGGGAGTGCGTATAATCCAGCTGCCCTTGTTTGTTCTCAGATCTGCTGATAAAGATGCAGCTCCTCCCCCAGAAGAATGCCTGCAGCTTCTCAGCAGAGCTATCCAGGTTTTCAGGGAAGAATACATACTGAAGCAGGATCTGGCAAAGGAAGAGATCCAGCAGAGGTAAAACAGCTTCATAAGGCATTACATGTTTGAAACCTAGCCCTGTGTAATATATTCAGGGGAAATATTATCACAGAATTATAACACTAGATCCCTAACTGGGTGGTCAGTCGCATGAACCCTGCAAATGAGAGTGATGTCATCCAGAGAGAGAGACTGCATTTTAACATGATTGAGAATAGTTAATAAAGCTTGGCTCTGAATGTATTGGAGCTGATGTGTATTAGGTTAGTGCTGGGTCTCTGCTTGGCATAGCAAAGCATTTCCTTTTGGCTGTAGGTATGCAGAATAAAATCTGCCACCATGCTTGGAGCCTTCCAGTAGCCTTTTGACTATGACAAAAATGTTATTGTATCTGCCCTAGAAAACGCTTTTTTGATCCTGCTTTTAAGCTCCTGAGTGTGGCTTCTGTTTGTTTCTCTAAATCTCTAGAGATTTAATTGAGTTACAGAAGACCTGGCTGTCAATGGCATTACATCTGATTCAGCTTTACCCTTTTTTGGCAGAGTGAAGTTACTGTGGGCTCAGAAAAAGAAACAACTGGAAGATCTTAATTACTGTCGAGAAGAAAGGTGAGTGCAGCCTGTTTATGTAGCAGGGTTCTTTCAGTCAAAGGCAGCAGCTGTTATATTTGAGCAGTCCTTTCTGAAGCATTCAGATTCCTAGGGTACCAAACAAGCATCTAGCTGGAACTGAACACACTTAAACCTCTGTGGACTATCATAGCAAGGTATCAGGGTCATAGGTTTCAGTCCAACCCAGTTCTTACAGACTTTTTGTGCCCCCTACAAATAAAACTTAATCAAGAAGTTTTGCGTGATCCTGAAGTAAACTGACTTTCTTACCTAAAGGAAAAGTCTGCGGGAAATGGCCGAACGCTTGGCTGACAAGTATGAAGAAGCCAAAGAAAAACAAGAAGATATTATGAGCAGGTAAGCACAAAGAATGGCTAGTTTCCTTAGCAAATCAGATCAAAGTGTGACCTTTCAGTAGCAGCTGCAAAGTCAAAAGTAACAAGCAGGTGCCAATTTTTTTAGCTTGGTGTTCAAAGTCTGTGGTATTAGTGGCTGCACCTAATGGATGATGGCAATGTTGAGGATAGATTTGGCATAGAAGGAGCCTCTTTGTAAAACAACAGTAATGTTGATATGCATCAGACTAGCAGGCTGAAAGAACTAGACCCTAATTTGATGGAAATCTTTCAGTTAATATAATGCTTGAAGTCCCAAAAGAATCCCTCATGAACCAGTCTAGTACAGAAGCTAACTAATGTCTATGCACTAATATTTGTGAGTCTCTGTTAAGGATGAAGAAAGTGCTACGTAGTTTTCACACTCAGCTTCCAGTTTTGTCAGACAGTGAGAAGGAGATGAAGAAAGAATTGCAGGCAATACATGATCAACTGCAGCAGCTGGGAAGTGCTATCAAACAGGTGAGACTGAGCTGGCACCAAGACTTGGAAGAGGCTCACAGTGATGAATGACTATGACAGACCAGTTGTCAGCACTGCTTACAGGCTTAAGTTTGTGCTTGAGCTCCTGCTGCTCAGTTCCTCTACCCATCTGAAACAGTGACTCCTGAGCATACAGAAAATACTGATGAGTCCATTACTTTGTGTGCTATATCTAGGTGAAAATGAAAAAGGATTACCAGCAAAGGAAGATGGAAAAGGGAACCAGTCCACGACAACCTAGTATCACCCTCAGTGCCTACCAGAGCAAATGCATCCAGTCTATTCTGAAAGAAGAGTAAGTTGGTTTTCTTTTCAGGCCCGTCTCCTTATAGTCCCACCAGTGATGATCCGAGTTTCTGCTACGTCCACACAGCAAGGTGTTTTGGACTCCATTAGAGTAGATGTGAAGATTTATACTTAAGGATTAATGCTTTCAAGAGCTGAGCTAAGCCCTTACAATTAGCTGAGTACTGTCAGGAAGGATATAATTTGATCTGTGGTACTTCAAATGGTCCCAAAACATTTTCTCTGACCAGCTAGGGCTGCTTTGTAGGCACAGCTCTGACTTGTGCCAATAACAGCCCAACTTGTTTAAGTATATATCAAAGTCGAGTCCTTTTTCTCTGAGCTGCTGTAATCTGTGTTGCAGACCCACTCTATGAACTGTCACCCAGTGCTTAATAGCTTAGTTAAAAATGCCCCTTCTTTGTGAGCATGCAACTAAAACAAGATTTACTCTACCTAACCCCTCATGATTTCTGCATTCTTCTTTTGCAGGGGAGAGCACATAAGAGAAATGGTGAAACAGATCAATGACATCAGAAGCCACGTGAATTTTTAGTGGGCCAATGAGCACAGTCCCACAGCAGAAGGAAGGCCTGAAGAGTTTTAGTTTTGAGTGGTCTTGGCTCCTGCTATTCCTTGCTATGTCAATTTATCATTATTTAACAAGTGTATACCAGGTTTTACTTATTTTGTAAAGACTGATATTGAATAAAATGCTTTTGATAAGATTCTTTGCAGGCTAGATTTCTGCTGCTGGAGGGAAGACTATCTTATCAAGCCTAAGCAAAGTTGTGTATGAGCTTAATCTTCACAAGTAGCCTGTCAGCGTAAGCAGAGCAGTATTTAGGCAGGGGAACTACACCTGCTTCAGCAAAGGGAGCTCCAGCAGCACATGCTAAAAGGCACCATGTTTCCCTCTTCCCAGAGATTGGCAGGAAGCGGAACAGAAAAACCAGCAGAGCGCACACACTTCAGCAGCTTTTTTTTTCTTTTAATTTTGAACACTTTCTTCATAAGGACACACCTTCAAATACAGTTAACAAAATGGTTACATTGGAATTCTGGAGACAGCAGAATCCTACATCCACAATTGCACAGGACACCAACGGCTTGGGTCGCTGGAATGCAGTAATAGCTTCCAAACACTCAGTTTGCCAGGATATGGCTCAGGCTGACTTAGCTTGACCAGATCATTGTTTTAGGGGAGGGGGAAGAAATCACCCACACTTGCAGTCCCATACAATTGGTTTTTAAATTCTTAAGTTTTGAAAAGTAGTACTGCACTACTAGGACAACGGCACAATATGAAGTGCCAAAATAAAGCCTTAAGGATAGGAGGGCTGCAATTCACTGCTAGGTAACAAGGTTACCAGACATGCTGCAAAGAACACTTTTGTACAGATTAAGACTATACAACTAGAGGGAACACTTACAAAACTTGATATTTTTTTCCTCTCTTACAGTCTGCACAGACCAAAGTCCCAGTTTTCTAAACCAGTAAGTATGTTTTTGCATCGTAGGTGGTGATATGACATGTTAAAGCTAATAAAAGTTAGTAAGAGATCAGAAACTGATGGTATATATAATCATCTCTCTCCCCGTATCAAGCCTAAAAGCTTTTCAAACTAGTTAGGGGCAGTGTCTCTCCTATACTCTCAATTACAAAGTGAGCAGTACCCCCTTACATGCCTGAGGTGGATATGTGCGCTTTATAGGGACTGGAGTCCTTTGAATTCAGTCTCCGGAAGGCAACTGACTTCTCTGTGCAACTTTGCTGCGGAACAAACTAGCTGCCCCTCTCTAAGCTGCGCCTTATGTTCCTCATGTCTTGGATTAAGTCACCTTCAGATATAAGGGCTCATTAGTTTGCCAACCCAGCCTTCTCTAAGGTTAATGCCCAGAAATGCTGTCAGTCGCTATTTTCCTTTTGCCAAGCCAGCACCCTGAGCTAAGTCAGGTCTTCAAGAACTCTTGTAATGGTCATGTTTTCAGAGCCACTTTAGCCATGCTCCTCACACAGTGAAATAAACTGGAATGGGTATTGCTAGCTGAACAGCCTGCTGGTGCAACAGCTACATTCTACTTTTAAAAGCTGAATGTAGGAGATTGGTCAAACTAGGGAATGGAAAAGCCTTTTGAAATAAAAAAAAGGTAAGAATGGGGACTACATTAGTCATAGCTATCCCACGTGATAAGTTTAAGCTGGAGGCTGCTGCATTGAACTCACTACACAGAATCAAAGCAAGGAAGTGCATCCATCATTCACCACCCCTTTGTGCTACGTTCCCCTTTCAATGCCCTCCCCTCCATGCTCATCTTAAAATCAAAACCATCATGCAGCCTCTCAGGCCATAAAATGTAATACACCAACATGCATACTCATGCACATGTTCTTCCTGTCATTTCAACATCAGTTGCTACCAAAGCTTTGAATGATCACTAAAAGATCACCCACATACCACTTCTAGGCTACAGGAAAACATCTTGCAGCTGCAATCTGACACCACACCAATGCACAGCTACATAAAATATCCTGCATGAAAGCCACATCACTCCCTATTGATCAAAGCAGTATAAACAACACATGGGCATGAGATAAGGCTGAATGGTGGCTGTTCAAGAGCAAGTATGGAGAGAGAAGATATGGCTCAGAAAAGGAGGTAGGGGAGGTTGAGAAAGGAAAGTGGCAGTGGTTTGAAGTGTGTTTCATGACTAAAAGCTGCTTTCCTTGCTTTATCTGAATAGCAGAAGGAAGTCTAGCAATCTTAACTCTCAGTTTCTTGCATCAAGTTATTATTGAGTGTGTTTCTTCAAATAACGTGTTCAATTTGCTGCAGAGCTATGTTGAAAGTAGTTTAGTCCAGGTCTTGTAAAGCTTGTCCAGGCTTTCTTAACGCTCCACTGCAGGACTTAGGTACGAGAAGGATGCTGGAGTTCATTTAGGAGAGTGGGGAAAAATCTCTTGCCTTTACTGCTAATAAAGGCTAGCAGTTCAAGTGCACACGCACACAACAGTCCATGTACATTTTGGGAAGCTATGGGTGCTAATAAATATGATTTGGTGTCAAAAAGTTAGCAGCGGGCAGCAGCTCGTGTCAGGCCACAATCGGAAGGAATTCTGGCTACTTAAAAATGAAACCTACCATCTCAAGTAAGCACACTGTCAAAACATGACAAGCAACCACCTGTCAGATTGGCTTATTCCTGAACAGGGCCAGGGGATGTGGGATTGTAGGGGAAATAAGTTAATAACAAGGCATTAGCCACACGTGCTTCATCTGGGGTTCTTGAAAGCAGTCCCCTTTTCAAAACCAATCAGTCCTAGTTTTAGTTTAGCGGAGTGGCTCTGGCTTTGGGTGGGAGTGTTTAAAGTGTGTGGGGGGGGTTGGTGTTTAAAGGCCAGACCAAAATAGTAATTGCATGCACAGCAAGTGAAGGCATTTTCTTTCTCTAGCTTTCCCTTTACTTTGTAAATTTTGCTGCTTTGAAGATTATAAAAGAGAAGGAACAGGTTAAAGCAGAAAGTATTACCCCCACTAACCTTTACACTACAAAAGCAGAACTAGTGATCAATCCATTTAACGCCCCCTTCCTTTAGGTAGGGAATTCGGTTCTAATCAGGGGCCACGTTCAGATATTCAGTCTGCAACACTGCTTGTAATCAACAGAGGATTGTACCTAAACCACAGCCAGCCGACCTCCGTGCATAGAATTCCAGTAACTACAGGAATGTTAATGTTAAACACCATACATCTGGGTAATAAGAAACCCATACCAACACTTGGAGACTCACACGCATGGCCATCCTTCTGCTGCCTGCTGCTGTGTTGCCTAGCGTTACTTGAATGTATAATTGCAGAAACAAGCAACAGTGTGGTTAGGGGTACTTCCTTTGCTTTCAGCAATACCAGGCTGCCACATTTATAACAGATGCACTAGACTTTTGAAACCTGAAGCTACACACGCTGCATTTGTAGTCCGATACAGAATGTAACTGGTGCTTCACCATTCACCTAACTTGCATGGGGGGGAGGGGGAGGAGCAGGGAAATCAGGCCGACTTTATTTTAAAGCAAAAACTTCTGCCCTTTTCAAATACAAAGTCAGGTAAAAGCTAGTAGTTCATGCATGGTGCTGTGCACTGCAGTGGAGAAGAGTTGTGTAAAGCCCATGCACTGCACTGACAGTGCACAGAATTTTGCTGCTAATCTTACCACCTACAAGGGACTAGTAAAATTGTTCAGGTTTAGAGTTAAAAAAGCATCTGCTGACCTAACTCTGTACAGAGGTGCCAAATAGGGCAGTTCTTGTGCTTTTCTTGAACCCCAGAATTTAATGTGGCATTCAATGGAATTGAATGTCTCATCATTCATTACAATTCATTTTTTGGATTAGCTTTTTACCTGCTCATGAGATATGCAGCTCACTCATAGCCATCACATTTCAACAGTATCCAGATTCGTCAGCACAAGGGCAATGGTAAAAAAAAACAACCAAAAAAAGCACTGAGTTTGGAAAGAAAATCAATATCCAGTGTCCTGCTAATAAAGTCATATTTTAATATAAAATATTCATACAGCATACTACACTTCATTCTCTCTGCTAGCGGAATACTGTTACTGACTATTTATTCAAACAGAAAATTGTCAACCACTCTGCTCTTCAAGGAGTTTTGAGGGACATTATGGTTTCCAGCAGCTACTCTGATCACAGTATTTTGGGAGAGGGAAATAGGTTCCAGAAATCTATATTAGGTTAGAGAAGTTGGCCAAAAGGGAAAAGTTTTTCAGGATGTGAGGACTGATCCCACTTACAGTGGAACACAAACACTGCACCCATTAGTGTTCCCATTAGAGAGTTCTCTTCTAGCCTGCAATCTCCCTGGTGCTCTCTTCCTGCCCTGTACAAAACCTTTTCCCCTCGAGAAACAACTCAGTCATTGCTCCCCTCTGTTGTCTTCTGCTCTTTCAGTTAGAGTTAAATAATAATTAATGTTGCTATAAAGATGAGTTAAAAACCCCAGATGCAGCCTCGGAGCCCTGCCCCTCAGGGTGTCATGTTTCAGGAAGCTGATTAATGTCTGTCAGTTTTGTGTCATTCAGGATCACCCGGATTCTCTCCAAGGAATCTGCCTGCCGGATCCGTTCCAACTGCACCTAAGAATACAACAAATACAATATGTCCAAAATGGTGCGTCTGGGCCCACAGAGCAATAGAGCTTGGTTCTACCCCAGCTACTCCTTTCCATCATGCACAGGCGATGCCCACCCAGAGCTGCCGCTGGCATGGAAGAAAGGAAATAGCCCTTCCCAGTTTGCACACTCCTCTTGACAAAGCAAGTGGCTATGGGGCTGAAACGTCACTGTCCAGTCACAAGAAGAAGAGATCAGACAGGACAAACAACTACTCATACAAACAAAGCTGGGGTCTGGGAAAAAAAAGACAGCAGCGAGTGACAGTAACACCAATTTCTTGTCACTAGGGGTTTATTGAGCTACATGCATTTTTGGAAAGAGCATCTCATCTTCCAAGTGCTGGGCAATTTTTTCCACTATGGGTATTTTTCAGCTACTGATCCAAACCCACCTTTGAAAAAGGAGATGACAAGCAGTGATTTCAGTGAAATAGTAATTTAACTGTCTTATGTCTGTGCTACCAACCACTACAGCAGCAGCAGCAAGCACTGACAGCCTTCTCTGCTCACCCACATGGACCATGTGCAAACAAGCTGAGATTCTTGAGGCTGTTTACTAGTTAAACTAGAAAACTTGCTTCATGTTTTCAAAGTCTGAATTTTACGTCACTTTAATGAGCTGTATGTGCAAGGAGTTAAAGGCCAAACTTTAGATGTACCCCAAAAAGAACCCTGAATTGCACTTGGTTGCATAATGTAGTAACCTAAAATCCCTGGATATTGAAATTCCTTCCTTCTGCTGTCTCATGACATCTTTTTAGGATCAAAGGACTTGGCAGTAGGGTTAAGACTATCCTGCACTACAACTGTAGCTTAAAAGCAGCTAACTCACCAACTAGAGGCACGGATTTAGAGCAAACAGTACAAGTCTCTGCCTTCATATCCCCCCTTCTGAATCACACTGTATCACTAGGACTCAAAGTCATATATTGAAGGAACTTATGAAGAAGGACACGATAGGGCTCTGAATAAGAGCTTAATCTGGTTCTAAAACAGGTGGAATATTCTTGGTTTGTACTAGTAATGCTTTATTATTCATAAAAGCACCTATCAACGAGTTTATAGCCCCAGCTCTTATGCTGCACAGGCTCCCCGCTACAGAGGTAGCAGAACATATACAGGCATTAGTAAATATAATACTTGGAAATGGACTGATTTTCTCTCCCTTACCTGAAGGGTCTGTGACAGCTTTACAAAGTCTCTCTGTACTTGCTCACTGACGTCTAATTCAGTCTGCAACCGCTGAGCTTTATTCTTCTCTTCAAACATCAGCTGCTCAAGATTAGCCTAGAAAAAAATTAGTTCCTGATGTGTATTCACCGAGAAGTGGAGCATGTATAGACTCCCAAATAAAGTATGAGCTGAGAAGCAGAAAACCTGGGTAATAGCACAGAGGCACTGCATGAAAGGATCTTCCCTGGGCCTTGGTTTTCCTATCTATGAACAGGAGAATCTCAATTATCTGAAGTCTTGGGGGCTCAAACTGAGAGCTTGATTAAATTAGAGCTGTTTGTATATTAAGAAACTCTGTACTGAAGTCTGTCAGAAGAGATGCTAGCCTTAAGTCACTGTAATTTAGATTGACTATTCCCTACTGCTCTCCCAAATGCAATTGTAAAGTAACTTGGAATGGGGCTTTCAGTAACTGTGCTAGGCACACTACTGCATTGCCAGGACACCTTTTGACTTTCAGAGACTTCTCCTTGTGTTGTCCCTGTGAGTAATACCTTGTTTGACTGCCACACGGATCTTCCAAGACTAACATGCACAAGACAGCTTGCCTTTGAAAAGCTGGTTACCTTAACACACGCAACACAGATTCTACCTTTGCAGCAGTTTCCTTCTTCAAATCCTCTTCCAAAGTTCTGTTCATTTCCTGAAGACTCTCCAGCTGTTGTGTTTTCTCCTGCAAGGTGTTCTCCAACTGTAAAATCAAAGAGGACAACAGGGCTTTTCATCAGTTCATTTTTCACGCTGACATGCATTGAATACACTACCGTGAAGCAATTGGTATAAATGCCTTTAGCCTTTATAAACGTGCAGAAACACCAACATTAAACCACATCACTCATACTTTTCTACCCTGAAACTAGAAGGAAAGGTGGTGCCTAATAGGGTTTAGCTTAAACATTAGTGTAGAAAGAATAAATATTTTAGGGAAGAGGGTCAACTACTAAGATGTCAAAATGTTATACTAGTCCCAACATTATCATTTGCCCTTCAAAACTTCAAATATCTTTTTTCTTCTTTTAAAATCATGCTGGTCTTTACAAGAAATAAGTATGTAAGCTCACAACTTGCAGTAAGGCTTTTATTAAACTGATACAAAGGAAGAGTAGTTAAAAACTTTAAAGTTATCCAGTTAGGTTTATAACTGCTTGTGTACTTCCTTACATTAGGCCAACTAGTTGGTCTCCTTGTACAGAGTTCTTCTACATAAATGCATAAACATGTTGTTAATGACAACTCAAAGGCAACAAGAAAAACTAGTTTATCTTTTCTGATATGAAGGAGACATGCTCATACTGGTTCAGAGCCAAGGAGAACTTGTTACCCGGTTATCAGACTCCTCAAGATTCTCTTTCCTGCCCATTATACAGAAGGTTAAAATTCCTATATTTAAGTTTGTAAAACTCTTACAAATTATCACACTGACTCCTCACCTGTTCCTTTTCCACTTTTATTCTATCCAGCTCAGCTCGCAGACTAAAAATGGAAGCTGTAAAACAAAGCAAAACAAGCTTCGTCACTGCATTGGCTTCTTCAGGTTTTAAGACCCAGTTGTTATCTCTCAATGGTTTAAAAAAACAAAATCTAAAAATATCGTATCCTAGCAAGTGTGTCTACAAACCCGTATACATATAGGTGCATAGCTCAGCTGGCCCCAGCATAAAATCTGACTGTTCACTCAGCACATTACCATTTTGCCTATTATGAAGCTCTTCTTTTTCAACAGATAACCCTGGCTGTCTCTTCAGTAGGTAAATAGTCTCTTAAGGCAGGTGTCAAAATTGCCATTATCACTATTTCTACCCAGTGGCCATGGGGTGAACTTCCGCCCCTCAGCCTGTTGCATTTTATCCATGTTGTTATCCCATCAGTATCCCATCTGAAACAGTTACATGTTCAGGAAGAAACATCTCCCATCATTTGAATATTTAAACATCACTCTCTCAGGACACAAACCACTATTATTAAAAGATCATTAATATTATTAAGTTAATCTACTGTGATTTTAATAAAATATGTCCTCCTTCAGAAGCCTTAGGGCTCTGTTTTAAAATGTTGGTTTACTACAGCCTCTTTTCCCCCCCCTATCTACATGTCCTGGATGAAGCTTTTTATTAATGCAGACTTCTGGACAGATCTGAAAGTGTAAGTAACAGTGTTGTGACAAAAATGAAGTACACCCAAATGTACTTGAGCTAGCCCTGTCAGTGCACAGTACTTTCAGCTTCGATTGGTACATTTACCTTGCTGATATCTGGAAGATCTGAGGCAGATCCAAATAATCAGATCCAATAATCAAATACTTTTCCAACAGCTTCCACCAACCTGGGCAGCCTAAGTTACCCTCTGCACCCACCTTGCAGCATGTCCTACTTCCAATCAAGTACTCAGCTGTCCGCAGTCTCAATGTACTCGAGCAATGTGCAGAACTATTACTTTATCTCATGTCCCATTTTCCTATGATTTTCCCCTTTCGCTTTTCAAAGATATGTGAGGATAAAGAACTTATTTCATTCTTATGGGCGCTACTTTGAAGGGAGACAAAGTTTTTCTCTTTGTAAAACTTAAAGCAGAAAACAAAGGTAGCAAAGGTAATTTCAGGAGCGAAAGCAGAATTCTGTTTTGCTTTTTTTCTTGTTCGCATTTTATCTCCTACTGCAAAATCTTTGAGATATGAACCTGTAGTAACACACAAAATCAACAACTGCACCTGTGTTTAATTCCTATAAGTGACTTCTGTTCTAATCATTCAGAGAAACCTATACAAAGCAGCTTCTATTCTTTTTATCATTTTCTTGTTTGCTATTCACCTGTCTGCAGGATTCTCATTCCCCTTCACAAGTGTGATGACCCTCAGGAGCTAAAGCAAGTAAAAGCTGTATTGCTGAAGTCTAAATGAGATACTGCTCTCTCTCCCACTAAATTACCCTGGTAGTTTTCCTGGCAACACACTCATGGGTCACCTAGCCCAAAAAATTCATGCCTTAAATTCACGTTTACATATTACAAAGACTGAAAAGAACCCCTGTGAACCCCCACATAACACAGGAAAGTGGTAGCACCACAGATTTCCATATATATTTAAGTAAAACAACTAAACTAGGAAACATACCTCAATGCAAGAAAAAAAAAGAGGAACCACCCAGTTCCTGTTTACTACTATTACTTTTAACTGCCCTTAAGTATCAGGTCTATTCTACACCAGAAGACATATTTATAAGAAAAATCTTACAATACACAGCCACCTTGTCAATTTAAGGGCACACTCAGATGCACACTTGTGTGTTTTCTATAAGCATGTAACGTACATCTTATGAAGAAAATGTGGATACCTTGTACTTGTTACCCCAAAAACCAAAATCCTAAAGTGCTTTCCATTTTCCAACAGGCAATCCTCTTTCAGGAGTATTTTTTCCTCTCTCACCTATTTCCTCTTTGCAATTCTCTATTTCCAGCTGTAAAGTTTCTTCTATAGTTTCCTTCAAACATTGCTCAGCTCGAATCTGTTCTTTTAAGAATAAGATTTCTGCCTTAAGTCTTTCTTCAAGGTGATCTGCTGCAGTCCGTACACTAATGATGTCCTCACGGTATTTTAATAGCAATTTACGGAGTTCCTAAATGGAAGATTAATGATAAGTTATTTAACAACAATATTTTCCTATACGCAAAGATACACACTCAGGCAAAAGACAGAGATGGTAACTTGTTTTATCTCCATAACTTCTCTGTATTCTGCCTCAGCTTCTCAATTGACTCCTCATTTTTCAAATGATTCAGCAAACCACGTGTCTGAAAAGGAAATAAAATGTTTGCAAAAAACTTTAACAGTAGGCAGATACAAAGAGAAGATAATCTGACACCCTTGAGCATGAGGAAGGGATACCTAGTGACAACTGAGATCTACTACTCCTCAATGCTGAGGATTATGGCTTATTCTTAACCTTCAATCACTCCTATGCTTAGTTTACGTTCACAAGTGGGATTATATGTATATCTGAACAACAGTTTGCAGAGGCAAAGGCTTTAAAATTTAGGCCACAACAGGTTCTACAATTTTATCAAGATTTTAGGTACCACACACATTTATTTCATTTTTTTTCTGTATAGTCTTCCAACAATTTAAAAATCATTACCTCCATGGATTCCGGCAGAATGAAGTCTTCTGCGTTCTGTAAAGACTCATGCAAGCTATGCTTTCCTTGAAGGCTTTCATTATCTTTCTGTAATCTCACCAACTCCTCTGAGACCTCTTCCCTTGACTGTGTCAGGACAGCCTTCAATGTAAAGAGAAGAGCACAAAATTATGACCTAAAAATTGTGCTTGGGCTTATTTGTATCCAATTGATCATCGTGCTTCCAGTGCTTCAGAAAGTCGGGACAAATTACATTTTTTGAGAAAAAAGGACAAAAAAGGTGGCAATATGGATCATCTCCCTCTGTTTAGCTTTGGTAAATTTCAGTATTAGTAAAAAGCAGGAAAAAAAAAATCAAACTTAAGGGCACAATAATAAGCAAGAGAGTAGGTTATAAATACACCACAACCATGTATCTGCCAATTTCCTTGCCTAACTGATAAATTGCATGTGTCTATACACAAATGTATAAAAGAGATTCAATTTAGTTTTTCAAATCATGAGTGGAACTGTCAGCAGAGTCTAATAAGATCAATAAGTCCTTGTTTTAAGTGGATCCCAAGATTTAAACCAGGGGGTGTCAGACAGCCCATTGAACACTATGATCCTGCCCACAGTGCTGCCTGCAGTTCTTGGACTGGCCTCATGGGCTGCACGCAGCACAGGCACCGGCTTCAATCCTGTGTGCTGTATGCATGTGCCAGAAAGGCTCCAGGCTGGTCCAGGCACATGTTAGAGGCAACACAAGGGGCTGGCCTACAGTGCACATTGCATGCAGCACCCAGGCCTGACTGACCTTGGATTTATGGCCTACTTGGCATGCCTAGCCAAGGCTGTAGGCTCAATCTGTCCTGCAGACTGACCCCGTGCCCCTCACCTGTCTCACAGGGACAGATAAGTTTGATGTCCCTGACTTAAGCCATCTGGGCTGAAATTTTCCATATCACACTGGTCCCACGCTCACACTGTTAGTAAAAGTTTCAGCTGAAATTGTCAAGCTATTTCCAAGACTGAGGTTACTAGGAAGATTCACTGCCTGTGACCTTTTCTCTCAAAAGCTCTTATGCCCAGGTGTTTTGCCACAGGACCTAGACATTTGGCAGGAGGGGACCTCTGTTTCACTGATACTTGTGCCTTCTTGAAAATCTAACCAAACTCAGCCAAGGTTTAAGCCTTGAAAACTGTTGTTCGCAGAGGCTTGGAACAGACTTGCTAGACAGTCAGAGTTAAGATCAGCATATTCCAACTCTGCTACACACACTCCAGTGCAGGGCTGAGAAGGACTTTCCTTGAAACTGCAGCTCTGGGTTGCTGCAGGCTATGCTGGGTCCAGGTACTGAATCTGAGAACTGGCAGCCAGTCTCTCCTATGCTCTCAATGCTTATACTGTTGATGTGCAAGCAGTTGCCCAATTCAAACAAAGAACAGCAATTGGCTTCTACCCCAGTCTACTTACCATGCTAGAGAAGGGTTGGGGAAGCAGACTGGATCAAGAACCTGGGGACAGACATAGCCAGTAGAAATGAAATAGTAGGAGTACAGCAACTGAGGCCAGAGGGCAGCAGAGAGACTAGGTGAAAAGCTAGGAAAAGATGGGCAGGCCAGGAACTGACTGGGTGAAAGAGACTGGATCTGATATTAGAAACCTGTGCAGTGAAGACTGGGACTGTCCTGGTGAGGCAAATGGTACTGAGAAGAGAAGCCAGGGGTATAAGGGAACAGACACAACAAAGCAAAAGGGTGCCAAGTAGGGTGGTGATAAGGAGAGGCAGAAGAATATGTCCACTAGAGCACATTCTCCTTTAGAGCCTGAAATAAAACCCAAGATTTCAGTCTCACCACTCTGCTGCTGACAGCAGATATCTGTGAAACCCACTGGCAAAGTGAGTTATCCCCCATCTACTGATGGTCCATGTAGAGGGTGAGAAATCTACTACTTGTATCAGTTACTCCATTTGCTCAAGTGGCAGAGGTCTGTGTGGTGGATCCAAAAGGTTTAACACCATGCTGATAAAACCATGTGGTTGCTGACAGGATGTCGCATGATGGGACTGTTTTTCAGTTTGCTTTTTAAAAACCTAGGAAGTTACACACAAAAACACTAAGTTAAGATATTATTAACAGTGCCAAGGCAAACCTGCAAGATAGGAAATGCCAGAATTAAGGTTTCCTGTGCAAATTCATTGCAGACGCACATATAGGCCACATTATGATATGTTTTATTACATGAATAATTTTTTCCAAAGGACCCTGTCTCATTCAGGTCACAGGATGAACCTGCGGTGAGGATGAGTTAGAGCTGTAATGGGAAGGAAATTTATCTGTAAAACTCTAGCTTTGTTTATTTAAAAGGCTGGAAGGTGGCAGGAGAGGATGGACTCTTGGCTAAAGTTGCAGAAAGCTTCCCCAAGGAACTAGATTTTATCCCTACTTTCTGCTACTGATATTTTATATGATGTTACTCAATTCATTTAAACCCAATGTTTCATCAGCAGCCATTAATTTATATATTCCTTGTTTCCTGGGTGCCAGGTTGGATAGCATGAAGTTAAATTTGGAGAAGTGCCAAGCAGTCAATTAAAACTGAAGTCAAAGGAAATTGTGAACGTTAACTAATACTTTATAACAGGGGTAGGTAACCCTTGGTATGGGTAAGCCGGAGCATGGCATGCAAAAAAGCATTTTGCTTGGCCCATGTGCCTGGGGGCAGATGGTGGGGAAGGGGCTGGGACTGCGCTGCCACAACAAGGATTGAGCCCCTTGCAGTTCCCCCACTGCCTGTGCCCCTGGCACACCAACATTTTACAAGTTGAGGTTCTGGGTGTTTTTTGCCCCTTTGCCCAAAAACATTGCTGACTCCTGTCCTATATGATGTCTCATCTCTGGGAGAGGGGAAATATCAGGTCACTAAGTATCTCAGATCCAGCACCTGAAGTATGTTGACCCATTTGACCTTGATCTCACTGCCTCAGTTCCTCATTCATTTCCTCCTTATCTACGGGCATTGGAAAAATAGACTCATTAACACTGGTAAACTACTGTGAAACTACAGTAATTAACACCACAAAAGCCCATGAGAAAATTAATTCTGTTTCTGGAGTCGAGTCAGAATAGTACCTGGTAAATATGACAACACAATGAACTGCTACTCCTAAGTAAGCACCTGTATGAAGTGCAGGGTACAGAGGGGGAAGGGGTGGGCAAAGAATACAGACCTATATAGTTAATGGCTATTATATTCAGGTGGCAAAGGCAACCTTATTTCTGAGATTCCTTAATCTCTCTAATGCTTGACTGTGCAATCTTAACAATGTTCTTTTAACATAGTTTTGTGTGTGTATTCTGTTCGCTGCACGCATTTTACTATTTATGGTAGCTTCAGTAAAAATAAAATCTTTTTTTCTGAAAACAAGCTCCATCATGCTGCTGCAGGTCATGGACTTGTCCTCCGTATAACTGCTGAGTGCAACAGGTCCGATCCCCAGCATACCATGTATATGGAAAAGAGGTCAGTCCCTAGCTTCAGCAGTTTGGAGAGAGTAACAGATCAGGAACCCTTGATCCAGAACTTCTGGCAAAAGTTAAAACGCCTACTTGGAACAGTGGAAAGGGAAAAATTGGCAGACTGGGGAAGGATGACACCTGCAAGCAGGCTCTCTCTGCTACATGGTGACAAGTACACACACTATGGCAGCACACAACCTGGAATGGCTTGTAAAAACTATAGGCTTCATACCTCTTTTTTAATTAAATATATCCGCATGTAAAAAGCTTGGTTATCTTATCTTAGCAGACTGTGCTAAACAGCAAGAAACAGACAAAACACTGATCACTTAATAAAGTACACAGTGCATCATGCAGCACTTCTGAAGTGAAATTTAAGATTAAAGTTTCTTTACCATTTGCTCCTGAACGCTTCTCTTTGCATGGGAAAATGCCTGCTGTAATTCACTGAGTAAAGTCTCAGACTCCTGACATCTAACAAGAAGTGAAGAGATCTTCGGAGGGAAGGGGAAAAAAAACAAACCAGATCAAACACATAAGGATACAGTTAATAGTTAAAGCAAATTAAAACAATTTTTAAAAGCACTAAAGCATTGAAGCATTCCCCTTCTCTCATACCTCACATATACTTTAGATATTGCAGCTTTGTATTTATTCAAAACAATTTTTTTTGTTGTATTGGCAAATAAATCATGATTTCACCATAAGTGAGACTATAATTCAATCTGATCAGTTAAAATTAATAAGATAAAATATAATACATATTACATAACATATAAATAAATAATTATGCAATTATATACTTCTATATAAATTATATATAAATATATACTTGTATATAAACATATTTATAATATATAAATACAATTAATACTGTGTAATTGTATACTATTTATATATTATTCTTTTATCAAAAATTAACAATGAAACAGCAGCCAATTCTGATCACCTCAAATACAGACATTTCAGACTGGCAGAAAAGACAAAAGAAACCAAAGAGCAAAAGAAAAAAAATAATACCACAAAAAGAACAAATTCAGGGAAAATATGGCAAAAGGGTTTTTTAAATATTTAATTACTAATCCAAAAATTTCCTCTGAAATTGCCTACTACACTCACTGGGCATGGCCAGACGAGTGCGGATGTGTGGTTCAGCAGACCTGTCTACAGTGCCACACACTGCACATGCAGGTATTCCCTGTGCTGCTACTTTGCCAAAAACAGTGTGCTGGCGCATGTGGCAGCAGCATGTGCCTGTCAAAACTGGAGCCTGGCCAGCTGAAGCCACACTGGAGGCCGGCCAGGCTCCCTGCTGCAGGAGCACTTCTCAGAGCCCAAGGTAAGGCTACTGGGGCCAACATAGCTGATGACCCCAGCCTCCATTACCACACCTTGGGTAACCTGCCATGTGCCAGAGTGTGCGTGGCACAAGCATTCACCAGGGACAAACAGCAAGGGAAACTCGCATTCCCGCTTGTGAAGATGTGTCCATTGGGTGTATCTACACATGCATTCTACTGTGAAGTAAACTAATTAGCTCCACAGTAAAGTGTCACTGGCTATATGTGCACCTGCATTAGGGCACAGTAAACTAATTAACCCTACTGTAAGACAGAACTATCCAGGACAAGTACTATCCTATAGCAGAATAGTTACATGTGCCGAAACACACGTGTAGACGGTGACAGTAGCTGGCTGAGGCATGAAGGTACTACACTGCAGGGGCTGCCTGCTGGCTAGCCCTACACTGTAGCCTTTATGACCCAACCAGCTGAGCTGGGGCTGAGCAGCCCCGGGCTGGCAGGCCAACCCCCAGTCTTCCTACAAACTGCGGCTCCTCCACCCTGGCTCAATGTGCTGTGGTCCTGGGCACACATGTAAACACTGTGCCCGGGAGCAATAAACTTTAGTGCAAACTGTGCCAGAGGTTTTTGTTACGTGCTATTTGCATGTGTAGATGCACCCACTGTTTCTATAATATTACAACACAAAAAAAAAAAATCAAATGGTTCATAGGTTTGCAGTATGTTACTATACATAAATGTTTTCAAAAGACTGTATGTACATCGCAGGATTAATTATCCTTTTATTACTTTATCTGTGGTAGCATCTAGTGGTCCATGCTACATCAGGACCCCTTGTGCTAGGGGCTGCAAAAACAAAACATAAATAAAATATTCTCAGGTTGCAAGCTTCCCACTAAAGGTTCCTGCTGTCAAGGCTCAGAAAAAAGAGGCGTGTACTTTGATTGACCATAACCTATTCCCATCCACTCAGATGCAAAGTAAATGTTTGTCTCCACCTTTATTCAGCCTGTCAAATGTTGGCAAGGTAAAATAGCATATAGGAGATTACCCAGAAAAAGTGAAGTGCACGATTAACATCATGTTCCCATGTTTGATTCATTACTTCTGAGACTGAAATACTACTCATCGACTCTAATCATTAAAATTTAGAATTGATTTTTTGCAAGAATACCTGAAAAGGAACATCTAATCTAGCATCAAAATGTTCCAGTCTAATGAGGTACAAAAATAATCCCAGGTAACTGTAAAACAGATATGCATAGATACTTACAGCACACAGCATAAAAACAGCCATATCCCCAGCTGGAATGGGTCTTAAACCCCCTTTTGAAGAGAGCATTTAATAAGCTTGTTCACCAAGATGTTTCTGTTACAATCAGAATGTCTTTACTGAGCAGAGAACTCAGAAATGGATGATAGATTAAGCCAACTTGCAAAATAAACTTGTTCTGTCAAAGTGATAGCTGACTTTTTGGCATTCTGTTTAAGAAATGGTCTGAATGTTGAATTACCATGGGGAAAGAGACAGAACTAACAGAAGGCTCCAAGAACAAGGAGCACTGGAAAGAAGCCAGTCACAATTAAGTGGGCTCAGAGAGAGAACTTTCAAGCCAAATGGGTAACAGATGAGAGTATCACTATATGCCAGATGCTTGTATAAGGAGTTTGACAGGATGTCAGGACACTGGAGTACAGACTACAACCCGGGTGGAATTTTTCACTTCAATAGCTTTAGGGGAGAGCAGGCACTCTCAAACTTTGTGATACCGTGACCCAGAGTGGTGGACGGTGGCGGTGGGGACCTTGCACATGGCAACTGCTGCTGCCATCCACCACTCTATGCCACCGCAGCGTATCGCTTCTCTGTGCCACTGCATACACCTCTGGGGAAGTTTGTGGCCCCCTTTTAAATTGTTCGTAACACCCCAGGGAGTCACGACCCACAGTTTGAGAACCCCTGGAGTAAAGAGTCTGCATGGTTCCTAAATCTTTAAAAACTTTAATTATCTTGGGAAACACAAAAATAATGTTCCTTCAGAAGAATCTGTTTCTTTATTAAACTGAACTTGTTCATACCTGATTAGAAGAGTCTTCAGCACTTTGCTTCATGTAATCCTCCAACTCCTGTTTATCTTTCATTGTTTTCTCCAATTGGTCATTAGCCTGCCTCAGCATCACCTGCAGCTTTTTCACCTACGTGGTTTGAACAAAAGAAGTGACGTAGCTTTCCTTTTAAAGAGCATATTTATTTCCTCAACAAGAGTATAAAAACATTCAGAGCTTAGCATTAGGAGTCACAAAAGTCCCTTTGTTGTTCTGAGAAACACTGATTAGCCCCATAATGGAATGTAGAACACCAGACTGCAGCAGATCCCTATTTCTTTCATATTACTCCCAAGAGAAGAAAGATGGCCTGTAACAATTCAAGACCTGTTCTTCTTTAGTATACAGGCCCAGTGACCCTATATAGTTTGCATAGCATAAAAATTAAAATAGCAAGTGTTTTGCTTTGTGAAGAAAGTCACTAGAATTTCAAAATATTAAATGCTTTTCTACCAAATAGGTACAGAAGGCTATTTAATCCATAATCTCCCTCCCCCAACCTTGTTTTTTTCTTTTTGCCAGTCATAAGGTCTTTTGTTGCAAGGCCACATAAACCCCAGCAACACAGCATGCAATTGTAGGAACTATCTAAGAAATATGCATAAGTGAGGGCAAATAATTTCACACACCTAAAGTAGCAAGTCAGATTATGGCAGTAAAATGGAAGCAAATTTCCCAGAATATGAAGTAGGTTAACTTCCCAAAGCTAAAGCCAGATGATTACAAATGCAAATGGTTAATTGTTATATTCTTGGTAGTTTCTACAGCTACAAAATCTGACTACAGACAAAGGAAAAGCCCCACCTGATCTCTTGTCTCAGCTTCCTGAATCTGGATACCTTGCAACTGCTTCTCGTAATTTGAGCACATATCGCAGCGTCTACCCAGCTTGTTTCCTGCATTCTGCACCTGGGGAACATAAAGTTATCACTTGCCACAAAGACTACTGAGCTCTATAAAGGAACGTGAAAATGAGAGGTATAGATATTCAGGCATGTTGTGTGATCTGAGAAGGCTACTATCAATAAGAGAGTGGCAGAAGTTAGGTGGCACAAGGCTGAAGTTATTTTATGCTTAAATAACAATACAAATCCTAGATGTCAAATGTTAGCATTTCCTGGCACAAAACCCATTGCCAAAGTAAGAGAGAAGCTCAGACACGCAAGAGGTTATCGAGTCATCCAATATTTGAACAACATTTGTTTTCATACTCATAATTAGGTACCATTTCAGAGTAAAGAGGCATCAGTCAGAGAGCAAGAATTCAACAAGCTATATCATTTTTCCTCATAACTAAATGTTATTACAAATTAAACAACATAGGAGACAGCCCTCAGTAGTTGGTTATTTTAACTTTAAAATGATCTACTAAACTGAACACATTCAGCTCTGTTAGCCAATATGTAGGCATATTCTATAGCTAACTAAAAATGTTTTATTTGAGGCAAGAACAGTAATATAGTAGCAATTTGGGAAGCAGACACATTTTACACTGGAATATTTGGGAGTTATAGCTCACTAATGAGTGATAACACATCTGTGAAAAGACATGTCAATCTTTTCTTACTCTTCTCAGTCTTTAACCATATATACACACTAATAGTGTTAAAAAGGTCAGGTCACTATATAGTTTGAGGATACTGAACTTCATAGATCAAGTGATTTTCTCTTCTACAAGCACACTAGACAACTGGCTACGTGAGTACAGATTTACAGGCACAATTCAACCAATGTCAAAGTTGTCATTTATAATGATGCATTTACAGAGTGATATCCACTTAATCTCTTAAGAAGCAGTTCCACTGTATTCAGAGCTAGAGGAACCAGCACTGAATGATGTGTGGTGAAGGCATCAGTTCCTCTACTGAAACAGAAGGCATCCAAGGGCGCAGCAAACTGAGGATATAAATGAATGAAATATGGAAAGTCTTCCATAAGAAGGGATTAAACTGCCAGCCTTTTCAGAGAGGAAGCCAAAAGGAGATACAGCAGCAGTATACAAGATAATCGATAGAAACGTAAATCAAAATGCATTTACATCAGCTTTTATTTACTGTGCAGTAAGCGGAAATAGGTTGGCATCTACATGTGCAGGCACTAAGGCACATTAACACTGTATGTGGAATGACTTGGGAAGTTAGTCAAATCCAAATTTCATCATAGCCCCGCAACCCCCATACAGCCCAACACCCCCCTCCCCCCAATGTACCAGGAAGAGCCTGGCACAGCTCTGGCCTCAGCCTGCAGCTGCAGCCTGACCAGTCTGCCCTGAGCATATCTGGGGTGCTCACAGCGGTGGGAACCGCCCCTCACCTCCCCACCCATCCGATGAGCCAGGGCTCCATCTCCTACCTCTGCTAGGCAGTGCCTGCCCCAGCCACAACCCCACTCCTCCCTCACCGTGGGGGGCACTGATCTTGGCAAGGCCACAGCTGGAGTACTGCATCCAATTCTGGGCTCTACAATTTAAGAAGGATGTGGAGAAGCTTGAGAGTCCAGAGGGGAGCCACATGCATGATCAGAGGGCAGCAAAACAGGCCTTATAATGAAAGGCTGACAGCTATGGGACTCTTCAGCTCAGAAAAGCACAGGCTCAGGGGGGACCTGGTGACTGCCCATAAGTATATAAGGGGCATACATCAGGATCTGGGGGAACACCTGTTCATCAGAGCAACCCAAGGGATGACAAGGTCAAACAGTCAAACTCCTCCAAGATGGTTTCATGCTTGACTTAAGGAAGAACTTCTTTACTGTCTGACCCCCCGCCCCCCCCCCAAGGCCTGGAACAGACTGCTGTCAGAGGTGGCGCAAGCACCTACTCTGGACTCCTTTAAGAGCCATTTGGACCTTTATCTTGCTGGGATCCTTTGACCCCCAGCTGACTTCCTGCCCCTTGGGCAGGGGGCTGGATTCAATCTTCCGCAGTCCCTTCTAGCCCTAATGTCCATGAAATCTGCTTCCCCCATGCCCCTTCCCTTCCCCTTCTACCACAACAGACTTACCAGCTGGATGTAGCCATTTCAGAAATTGGATCAATATCGGCCAATATGCCTCCTTAAAAACTGGCTATCTGTATCAATGCCCCCAAAATCTCTGTCAGTACACCCCTGTTAATCAGGTGTAAATCTGATATTTGCATCACACAGGTATCAAAGTTATGCTCAAGTCAGCGTAAGTCGCCATATTTACCGTGCAGTATGGGTGTGCGTGTGTAGACACACGTCAATACTGTTCAGTAATTTTGGTTACTGCGCAGTAAATGGTCACATATAGAAGCACCCACATATATTTAATTTACCCACTTACATAAAAAGGCAAATGCATTTAGAACTAACCTGCCCCGATAAATAACTGGTAAAGCACAGTTAGCAGCAACAGGAACCAAGAGCTTAACAGGATTAATTTAAAACATAGATGAGAACATCCCGAGCAAAATTACATGGGCTAAACTCGCCTTCCCAAATATAAGCCTGTGGTTAAAAATAAGCTTTTCATACAGGAAAGATTCCATATGCTCAGAAGGTAGGGGTTGCAGGGAAGGGCAGGGAAGAAGGCAGTTACTATCTAATATGCATATATTTACATCCACTGGTGATGGGGCTCATGACTTCGAATGCTTTCATACAGTGGACATAGAGTGAAGTAATTACCATCATGGAATCAATGAAGTTTTGGTACCAACTTCAGTAAGGCCAAGAATTTTCATGCGTCTTATTTACAATCCTTGAAAATTCACTACCAAATAAAACGCCTTTTTTAATATGATTTACTACTATGTTCTTTATATGCCTGTTCTCCACACAACATTACACTGGTCTTTTTTTTTTAATTTGCAAAATGAAACACTTTGGTAAAATAATGTGAACAAAAATCACAGCTACATTCTGCCTACAGAGAAATTTTTTGCCTGCCTTTGCAATAAACTTTTGCTATTTTTTGCCATGGCAACCCTCTGATACTGTCTAGTGTCAAAGACAAAATTCTCAACTCGATGGGCTGCTGCTCTGACCCAGTTTGGCAATCTTTCAGTTGTTGTTTTTGGAATTTAAGCATTCAGACCAGGGTTTTAACAAAGCAACGACTACAAGTCAGTGCTGTAAAGTGGAATCTCATTTGTATTTGCCACTCCCTGTCTCTCCACACAGAAGAGTATTCACAGCCATTTGAAACCTAGCCTGTATTCCTGCCCCCAGAAACAAGTGGAAAACAATGTTTCTCTCAGAATTTCTAAGGGCTGGAATAAAATGTCATCCAAATGACAGTGGGGCAAAAAATGTCCAAAAGAATGCAGAAGACTGGAGTTGCCCATGATGACATAACGTAGCCTCTTAGCATTTTAGACAAAATGACAGAGGAACTGGTTCAGAGAGGCTTAAAAACATGCAACTGATGGCCTATTTGAATTCCAATAATCCTGCAAAAATTGAGATGCTAAAGTCAGTTTTGTGACCACAACCATACCGGTCCTGTCTCTCCGTTTCTCTCCTTTTAGTACTCATCTCTTTACTTCTTGCAATTCTTACTCCTGTATTTGTCTTTCCTCTTCTCTTTGCCCTTTGTCCCTTTTTTTGTACTTTTTTTTTTTTTTTTTTTTTACTTACTGTCCTCCCTCTATATTCTCTCCCTAGTTTTCCTCCTTTCCAGGGCATCTCAGTAGCCCCTTTAAGTAGTCCCTGAACATGGTGGGCATGGCAGTTGAACGCTAGCTCATGCCTCAGCAAGAGAACAAACTCAGGCTTTTGATTTAGCTGCCTGCCAGTTCCTTCAACAAAACTCTGATGTGGCATCTTCAGTCAGGTCAGCTCGTCTACACGTGCACGCCCGTACGGCACAGTAAATATGGTGATTTACACCGAATTGAGCGTAAATTTGATACCTGCATCATGCTAACTGGAATTACAATACAGTAAACTCTCTGGTAACTGGCACCTTACAAGGCAGCATGCTCTATTAGCCAGCATGCCAGTTTGGAAGGAAAAGTGAAACCGGAAGTGCCCACCGTGGCACTTCTGGTTTCTCCGAGCCCCCACAGTCCAGGGCAAAGCAGCTTGCGCTGCCAAGCCCCCACGGCCTGGGGGCATAAGAGGTTGTGCAGGGCCCACCTCCCTGTCTCATGGGGCCTGCAGGTTCTGTGGGAGGGGCAGCGATGCTGCAGGAAGGGTGGAGGGATGCCCCAGATGTGGCAGGAAAAGTGGCAGCTGGGGCCACTCAATTAACCCGCATATTTTGTTATATGGCATCCCCCATTCCCAGGGGATGCTGGATAACAGAGCTTTTACTATATATCAGTTACCACCCACTGCTTATAGGATTGCAAAAATGGTTACCAAAAAGAGTAAGTCTCTGAAAACGTTCTGCAGCTGATTATATTGTTGGTTAGTGGACTTCAGATGTTTTGATTGGTGGCAGGGTTTATATATGCTCTAAACTTTGTTTCCTGCATGATCCACAGGTGATGAGCAAATCGGGTGCTAAGGACCTCCATTACTAAACACTTTTCCTTTCTGTATCTTTATTCCTGTCCTGCCCATCTCAAGAATACACCAGATCTCTTGTTTGCCTTTTTTACTTCTCATCTTCTCTCTTTCCCTTCCTTTTGCAAGACCAGAAGCAGCTTCCAATTGATAGCTCAGTATCTAAACCAGCTGTTTCCTGTATCCCTTCCACGTACAACATTTCTAGATTTTATAAAATGGGGAATGGTCTTTCCACTGAATAGCACCTGCCAGGCCCCTTGTACATTAAATATGCTTTGCTCCACAGGACTATCTTCTGAGGAAAGGACTAGGATCATGTGAAATTAATGCATTTCCTTCTGTAGCCAGCTCCATGTTCCAAGCATATCTAGAAGGGCTGAAACTTTTCACCCGGTGGACACTCAACACCACACGATTAACCACCTCACAAAAGCAACAATGGCAAGATAAACAACTGGGCTACTTACCTCTTTCTGAAGTAGATTCCATTCCGTCTCACTAACTAAACGGTAGCCACTAGGGGACACGTATGCACTTTCTACGCTCTGTGTAACGCTGGAGAGAAGGGAGGCAGTCTCTTCTTGCTCTGGTGTCATTGCTTTGATTGCTTTTTCCTGATCTTTGGTTAACATGAATCCACTTGGCATTTGTAGAGACCCAAGGGATGCAGTATCGAAGTTCTCAGAAACTGAATCTGCTCCAACTAGTGGTCCAAAATCTGATTCATCCAGATTCCCAGCAGATTTTGCTTTGTTGTTGTATCCTAAAGTTTTGGACTGTAAAGATCCAGATGTCCCCAAGCTGTCCGTTGACTGTGCTCTCCGAAGTCCATCTTTAAACATATCACTGTCTGATTTATTGAATGATTCTCCAGAAGACAATAGCAAGTCTGCATCCAAAGAATGGACTGAGCCATGGGTGCTATTTAAATGCACCTGAAATTGAAAAAAAAAGCCAAAAAACTCATAAGTTTTCAATCTTTGTTCTGGCAGTAACAGCAATACAAGTTGGATACTGGACACCAGATATTTATCTGAATTGGCTATCAAAATGCAGTTGTTAGACGTGGTAACTGCAGATGTAACCTGACTTTGGTGAGAACACTTGTCATCTCTTGAGTACAAAGTAGAAGATGAAGAACTAAAATGGCCGATAGCTAACAAATTTGCTCTAGATTCCAACTTTGTTGCAATATTTACCAGATTATGTCTACAAATAGTGAAAACAAACCTCAGTCTAGGGTTAAATGTAGGCACCAAAAATAATGCCATCATCACAAGGCATGCTAGTTACTCCCTCTGATAGACTGCATCAGCATTGTAAGTCTGTTATATAATAATAAAGATTAGAGAATACAATACGTATGAACAATTTATAAAAAATAATTTAAGACTGATTCCAGGAAATGCTTACCAACATTTCACTGATTTCTGTTTTTCCCTAAGCTGTTTGTAAAACAGTACTAAAAGGCAATGCGCTGCAATTTTGTTCATCTTAAACTAAGTTCTTCTGAGTAATCTTGATATAGATCTTGAAATATATCTTCCTAGGACTGACATGTGTGCTGCTAAAATGGAGGATCTTTTTAAATGTACTCTTCTTTACCTTGATTGTTTGTTAGTGGTTTTCAGGGAGCACTGTAAAATATTCCCAACTAGTGAAATTTTTAGAACAAAGTACAGGTGTGCAGCTCAAATGCAAAAATATTACTGGATCATCTATCCCAAGTAACTCTCAAACGCTGTTATTTGTAAGAATTGCAAAAAAGGCACTATAATGAAATTTACCATCTTAAATCAGAATTTGAATGAAAAACAGCTGTTATCCAAACAGAAACAAAAAAAGAATAAAAACAGCTTCAGTAAAATATGATTATTGTTATCCAAAAATATATTCTACAACACAGGTGATAGTGTAGAAACTCAAAACACATGACAGGCAAGAAAGCAGTATATTCATGCCATCAATAAATCTAGACATGAATGGGCAAGCTGTTACTATAGCTGTTACAGGCAAACATTCAACCATCATTTGAATAAAGCACAACTAAGCGTTAGCAGTTTTCTTTATAAAAGTGTTTTGCAATACAATAATGCTGTATATTTTTTTAAACAGTCAAGAATATCTAAACACACACTTAAGCAATGATGCTCAGGTTCTGCATTTTAATGGTGTTGCCTTTGTTATTGCCCCGTGTCCCCCCCATACCATGTTCAGTTTAATCAAATACTTGCATGCAAACTTAAAAAAAGACAGACAAGGCTACAACCTAAACCCCTGCAACTTAAAAAAAAAAAAAAAAAGAATTCTTGTTACGGTATATGGTAAATCGCAGGCCCATATACATGTTTTTTTCAGAAAGATATTTCTGCTGATGAATATTTGAGAAAGTTCAAGCATTTGCAAAGCCCACTGTGGGTCATTAGACATCTTGGAACTAGGAAACTTCTGAAGCTATTGATTTTTTTCTGTAAGGATTGTTTTCTATCTGGAAAACACACATCTTCTATAGAGCTTACATGTCAGGCAAGTAAAGCAAAAAAGTTATTACTTTCTGTATAGCACTTCCTATATACTTATGTATAGATTATCCAAAGAAGCCACACTCTACTCAAAATATAAATTATTTCAGATATTCCATTAGGGACAACTGCTAAAATTAAACGAATGCAGCTGTTTGTTTACTTTTTATAGTACGCCAAGGAATAAAAAAGAAAAATGAAATAAATGTACAAAGATCAGAAGTTCAATACTCTGCTTCCTGAACTCCTTGGAGCAGACACATGTTGGTAGCCTACGGCACAAAGTTTGAAACCAATCATGATGTGATCACAGACTTACTGCCGGATGCAGGATAAAACAAAATCTCAGAGGGAGCATCCCCATGTGCACTTTACTGCAAAGCTGACTGATCAGCTCTACAGCAAACTGCCACTGTCTACACGTGCACTGATATTGGGGTGCAGTAAACTAATTACCGCTGCCGTACGATAGTACTGCCTGACAAGTACTATCCTGTGGTGAAGTACTTACCTGCGCTCAAATACACATGTAGGCTGTGACCAGGGCTGGCTGGAGCACAAGGGTGCTACAGCATGGGGGCTGCCCACTGGCTAGGCCTGTACTGCAGTACTGTCATGCCATAGTCAGCCCCTTCACCACCGCCACTTGGAGCCCAGGGCTGACCCGATGGGTACAGCGTCTTCACATATGCCTGGGCCCACCCAACTCTAACTGCTTCGGTCCCAGAAGCACGTGAAGACACTGCACCTGGGAGCAGCTAACTCCATTACAAACTGTGCCAGAGCTTAATCAGACACATTAATATCACATGTAGATGTGCCCAGTTATGATTAAATTGTAATTTATTCCTTAACCAGTTCTGAAGTGTCGCATTGTTTGTAGAAAGTGGCGAATTGCTGAATTTTGCTCAGTTCTCCATTAGGACCATGAATTTCATTCAACTCAACACAAAAAGGGAAAAAAATTAAATTTAAAACATTAAGGTCCTGCTTCAAACTCAAGAAAGATACAAGAAAGAAAATTCAAACATCTGTACTTCATTATCCTTAATTAGGCTCAAACCTAGGTCTTTCAGTAGCAGTCACAAACTACCTTAATAGTACAGTGACTCAAACTGCATACGTTACGTGATATAATCAGATAATTTAAAGCAAAGTAAATTCATTGTTTTAAGTCAAACTTTTAAGGCTGCTTAAAAGTACATTTTGTATATTTTTAAAAATATTTAAAAATAAATGGAAAAAGGCTACTGAACTGCTGGGTACAGCAGTATTTCGATGATGGGAAAGTAAAAAAAACTGTAGGTACAATTTAAAAAAAAATAATTGCAGAGATTTTAACGTACAGGGTTTTGCCACAATACCATACAACAGGAAGGCTTAGAACATTATTATGATTTTAAAATGCAGAAAAAGGTCTCTTCCAACCCTAAGGTTTATATAGTTCAACCACCTGCACAAATGCTGGATGCACTACTCCTAACCCTTGCCAGATAAATGCTTATCGCATGAGACTCATCCCCTCTTTAGATTATTTTGCAATAAACTGTCAAAGGCTATAAAAGCAGATTCAAATACTTAATATATACTCACAAGAAACACTTCTGCTTACATTCTGTTTAAAAGCTCCTGCAAGTTAACAAATCCCTTCTGTAGGGTTTATATATGCTTTTACAGAATAGAACAAAACGAGTTTTTAAAAAATTACATTTGGATATGCAACTGAGAATAAGACCAACAGTGAACTTTCAGACAACAATCAAAGCAACTATACAGGCACTGGAATAAGAAAAAGCAATTTAAACTAGTCAAATTTGACATTGTTTCTAAGTTCCAAACTGAGATATTCATTAGTACTCGTTTTTGACAAGTAAAAATATTTGAAGCAGATCTCAAATACAATTTTAGCCAACCCAAAAAATGATAATGATTACACACACCCACACACAGATTTTGACAACATCCAAAAGCATCATTTTGGGGCTCTTAGGCCGTGTCCCGACAAGTGTGACCATGCAACAGCAACTCAAAAGCATTCATTGTTCAATGAGGCTGATAACCAACTGAAGATAAAGGCCAAGACGTACTGAGGCAGCGCTAGCAGAAGGCAGCACCTTATACCAAACACCATGAGAAATAAACACTGCAGAGTTACTCTGAATGGTTCTTTTGTTTTACCTCTTCATTAGAGAACTGTGGAAGGGATTCTTCATGGGAACATACTACTTTTGTTTCATCTTCTGGATCTTTTTGTTTCTGATCCTTTCTTTTGCCAAGTCTCTGCTGCTCATCTTCTTCCTAGAAATCAGTTGTCAATGAAAAAAATTTAAACATAACACATTTTGGCCTATTTCATGCAAATGCAAATTTTAACTTGGAAGCCACTGCATGAACTCCCTGAATAAATCTAACTATAAAGAAGAGATTTTGCCAAGGAGATATACAATAGTACCCATTTCACAAGAGGCATATGCTGTCATACTGGCTTAACAGAAGAACCCATTATTGAGAGTTGATTCAATGATTAGAATGAATTGTATTCCAAAAGGAATTGCTCATTGCTAACCTTCATTCTTATCAGGAGCTACAAGACATATAAAAGTGATAAAGGAGAAACTGTTTAAAACTAACCTACCTGTACACACTGAAAGGTACCATTAACAAAAGCATGGCCATTTGAAACAAAGGAAAGAAAAACATGACTTCCTGGATCGCAGTGAAAAAGGCAAAGGACATATACAAGAAGCATGACTCAGACACAAAGTGGGGCATGAGGGAAGAGTGATAAAATATTGGTCATCATCTTGAATTACAAACAATCCTCAGAATTAGAGAATGTAATTCTTCTTTGTAGTAGCACCCAATACAATGATCTTTTCATTTACCCATGAGCAAGGAATTGTATTTAAAAATGTTGTAAAAAATCTACCCTTTCAACTTTCTTGCCTTAGTCCTTCTATTCTGCAAGGGATCCATTTCTCTCTATAAAAGCTTCAGTTCCAGCCTCTCTTAAAATGTCTCTTATTGATGGTGGCAGCACTGCTGCAATTGCTGGCATGCAACTGTTTTAACAATTTTTAAATGCAATTAACATGCACTTTTTCTATTAAGCTCTATAAACTGTTACTTTCTGAAATACAAATGCATTTTGCAAAGTATAAAATAAATCAAGAGCCAAAGTAAAGCTACAAGGTATTCTCTAGCCCACAGAGAACTTTTAATAACTGATATAACATATTAACTCTATAAGCTCATACTACAAATTAAATGAAGGCAGTAAGGACCTGATCCTTCTTTTTTAATTCTTCAACTTGTCGCAGCTGTTCAGAGGTCAGAACAATTTCCATGCGTTGCATATCCCGCATCAGCAAACGCTGAGACTCCAAGAATTGATCATTGGCCCTTTGCCATGTGTGTTTCAACTGGTTGTGCTGTTGCCGTTCTTGCTCTAAGAGATGACAGACTATTCAAGAAATCAAAACAAGAGTTTTTAATTGGATTTTAATGGTTGATCATTTTTCTCTCTCATCAGCCAAAGAAATTTGTATGAGTTAAAGGTAACTGTTAGGGCTCTACTCCGTGACAAATTTCATTCTATAATTATGAAGGGTGAAATGAATGGGATTTCTTTAGCTCAAGTGTGGGTAAGGTCGGAGGTACATATTACTGGCAACAGCATTTTAATTAGGAAATTTTTAAACTTTCTACACACAGGAGCTGAAAAACAAACCATTCAGATCTGTTATTTTAAACAAAATGATAAAGGCCATTTGGCTTGCTTATTTCACCATAAAAGCAACTGCTTATACTCTCTTTAAATGGTATAATTTACATATTTGCAGCTGCAGATATCCACATCCACATTCCTCCTATTGAAACTCAAAAAACACATGAGTGTATGCTCTTCAGCGTTGGGACTGTACTCTTTTATAATTCTACAATTCTTAGCGCGTCACTTTATGGAAAACAAATATCACTATTACTAATTCTAAATACAGGGGTATTATACCAAAGATGAGGTTACCATAGTACAAGTTCAGTAACTTTTGGCAAGAATGCATTCATTCCTCCTTCTCCCCAATAAATACATTCAACAGTATAAGAACTGCTCATCAGGAAGAAACTTCAAATGGTTTAGCATTTAAAATACTTGTTTAGTAAGCCAAGATTTAAAAAAAGGGAGAAAGCCACCTGGCATTGTATTTCAAGTCTTTAGTGTAGGAAAGCCACAGCTGGTGTGACTGCATAATTTACCTTCATGCAATTCCTTCCGTAATTTCTCTGCATCTTCTTGCAGGACTGATTTCTGTGTATTGAGGACAGCCACATACATCTCTAAATCTGTCCTACATGACTTCTCAGCTTCCAAATAGTGGTTTAGTTCTTTAACCTGAAGAATAAGTGAAGAAGTGGAAAACATAAAAATTTAAGGCTATGCTCAAACAAACCTTCTGCTCCATGCTACTGCCCCAACTGCTGAGTTAAACTTTACTTCTTACTTCATGAACAAATAAAACTAATGAATTTATTGTGCTAGTACTGTCTGTATTTATATCATATTGCTATTTGGTCAATAAAGTTCTGCTGTAGAGCATGTAAATATATATTTGCAGATGTGGAGCAGAAAATTTTCCAGTGCTTTATTTTTCAGTGGGAAATTTTCCACTTCTAAAAATTAATTGTTTCATAAAATTCATTAGTAACAATGAATGGATGCCAATACAATATTAGGCAAGCTTGGCAGTTTCAAAGTTATAATCAATGTTTTTCAGGTGATTATCCCTAGGAAGTGTGTGTGAGAGTACATATGTTTTATGGAGTTGTAAACAGGAGGGTCAATACACTCGCATAATAATCCAAACCAAAAATAAAAATTATGAATTCACCTAATTGGCTCGGCAGGTCAAATCAAAACGAAAGCTAACACTCTTATTTAAATCTCAGACTGCTAGTGAAAGCAAAACCAAAACTAAAACTGTGATTAATTTTTGTTTCACTTTCAGTTCAGCAAACACAGAGCAGCGTCTTGTTTATTTTCTTGAGTTGGGGAAGTTGCAAGTGTTTGCATAGGATTTGTTAATTTTTTAGTGCTTTTCATTTAAAAGTAGTCAAATTAATGCCGAATCAGAAAAAAAAAATACTAGTCTGTGGCATCATTATAGTGAAGTTCAAGCTACTGAAGGAAGGAAGAAAGTTGGTAGATGTAAATATTGTGGGCAGAAGTATACTAACAACGCAACAAGAATGAAGAAACGTTTAATAACAACTTGCACAAACTGTCCAGAAAGAGTACAAGCCACATATAGAAAGCCAATACAATGAAGTGGTGGAACAACATAATTGAGAAAAGTCTATTTCAGCAATCCTGTGTAAGTAAACACGTGAATATGTTAAATGTCACACAATATACAATAGTATCTATATTGTTTTAAAACAATTGTAATTTAATTTTAAAAGTTATTAATGCAGCTCTGGACTATTATTTATTTATTTAAAATATTTGCATCCTGCCTTTCTCCTTGCACTAAGCACCCAAAGTGGCTTAAGCTTAACAATAATTTTTTTTTTTTAATTACATAATAGATAAATAGTTAACTACTTCAACCCAGCACAGCAAGCTTAGTCCTTTGGCCGACAGCAGAGGCCAGACTATGCTTCCCTTTGGCTCTGCAGCAGCAACTGAGCAGCAAGTTGAGCAGTGAAGTGTTCTTTCTGGCAGGGAGGGAGGAAGCAAGCTCCCTGCTATTTCTCCTTCTCCTGCTGATGGATGGGGTCAGACTAAAATAGGTTAAAATAATTCCCCCTCCCCCCCCCATTTTGTTGCAGGAACTTGGTAGCTCAAGTGAAACAAGAGATTTGCAAAAAATGGAAAGTGAAAACATTAAGCTGCCACATCTGGGGGAAGAAGGAGTAGGATCTTCGCTTTCAAGATCACTGCCACAGATATACTATCCACCAGGAGTAGCTGGTCAAGACAGTCAAGTTTTTTACCAAGCTTTGTGGACAAAATGTCAAAAGAAGATCAAGAAAAAGCAGATAAGACAAATATAGCTCAAGCTATATTTGCAAGTGGTACACCTCTTTACAAAGACTGGAAAATTCATACTGGAACATTACTGTTCAGAGGAGGGCCACCTGTTTGGTCAGAGGCCTGCAGGCAAGGCCCTACAAGGAGAGACTGAAACCTAGATCTCTTCAGCCTTCACAAGAGAAGGTTGGACATTACGAAGACCTTCACAGTAAGGGTTGCCAAAATCTGGAATGGGCTTCCAAGGGAGGTGGTGCTTGTGGCAGAAAGCCACCTTTGTCTCTCCCCAAAGTCTCTGCTAGGTGACAATTTGATTAGGATGGGCCCAGCAGAGAGAGACATCCTTACCCTAGTTCCTTAGGTAACCCGAGCTGGATACATTCCTGAGGGAGGGGGAAACCTGCTTTCTTTGCCCACGTGACTAGCATCACATACCTGGGTGAGGGGCTTCCTTCCTGGTAGGATAGAGTCTGCCTGACAACTGGTGATGCATTTCAAATTGGTTGGCTCACAGCCAACAGGTGCTGGCCTCCACTGGACCAGGTAAATGAGGTCACAAAGGCTATATAAGTTAAGGACTGCCCAGAGGAAGGAGCCAGCAGCAATGAGGGATACTCAGGAACAAAGAGCTGTACCATCTGAAACTTGCCCTCGCTCTCAAAACTCATGATCAAGGAACCGCCTGCCTCCAGAGAGATTCTCCAATTGCCTCTGGATGATACTAGTGAGTAAGCTACCTGAGATCCAACTAGATATTGCAGTAACTCAGATGCGAGATCAAAGGCTATCCCAGCCACAGGAGTTTGCTCTATGGGATTTCTCTGATATTGCTCTACCCTGCACCCTATTCTAACCCTACCCTCTGTAACCAATAAAATTCTCCTTTGTACCTAGTGTGGGAGACTTATTGAGGGGTGGGTTTAGTTATGCCTAAGAGGCCCCTTGAGTCTGCAGACTAAAGGAGACTGTCCTTTTTGGCCTCTGACTCGGGGAAGCGCCCCAAGTTCTTGTATTGAGTCAAGTACCCGTTCGACCATTAGGCCTGTGCTTCCCCGAGGACACAGGCCCCAGACAGTCCCTTCTCAAGGTGGTGGCAGCACATTACCCCCGGACTCTGTGGTGGGGCTTGAAAGGGGGTTGGCCAGGGCATAGGCGCCCCTGGAGAGACGCGTAGAATCCGGAAGGTGGACAGATGTAGTGAGGTGGGAGGTTCAATGCAGGAGTCCCCCCTACTGGCCCGCCACAGTGCTCTCCCCTACTTTGAGGGTTTTCAAGAGGACACTGGACAAGCATTTAACTGGGGTCATCTGACCCCAGCACTCTTTCCTGCCCAGGACAGGGGGTTGGACTTGATAACCTACTGAGGTCCCTTTCAAACCTAACATCTATTACAAACTAATTTGCCCATCATAAAAGTTACCATCAAGTTACTGCTTATCACATTGTCTCATGGATAAAGAGCATGACACAGTTCAAACAATGGTTATTCAAATGATTGGTCAAGCAGAATCACTGACTCTGATGTCAGATGGATGGACTGATACAAAGAAATCCTTTATTGAACATTATGTTAGCAATAGTAAGTATGGATACAATGAAGACAACATTGGCAAAATACAAAGCAGTTGTGAAGTTATTCAACAATCATCATGTTACTAATCAGACTTCGAAGAAATTACAGAAAGAAAAGCAGGGGAAGAAAAGTGCACTAGGTGGGGCTCCACTACAAAGTGTTTACATAGTTTGCTGCACACAAAGAACTGTTCGCAGTGTGCTTCTATAGAAGACACAGATTATTTCCATAAATACTTGGAAGCAGATTTTCATCAACTATGTGTTCTGGGTTCGAGTTCATGGAGCATTTAATTTGCTATTACCAGTTTCAGTGGCTATCAAGAAACTTGAAGCAGATGCACCAAACCTTTCAAATATTCCACAGATATTCAGACAACTAAATTAAAAGAAGGCAAAAGCTCAATTAAATTTACCTCTGTCCAAAAAAGTAGTAGTAGTAAAACAACCGTTTACTAAGAGATTTGAGTTTTGCTCTCATCCAGTACATCTGGCAGCAAATCTTTTGGATCCTCAACGCAGAGGACAACATTTATCAGAAGATGAATTATCTACTGCTCTCAATACAATTACAGATGCAGCTAAGAATGTCCCCAACACTGACAAAATAGCTGTGATGACAGACATTGATAAGTACCATACAAAAGAAAAACTTTGGAGCAAAGACAATTTGGCGGGCAGCAGAGAATGCGTCTCTTCTCACATGGTGGAAGAGATACTATAACACCTGACTGCTGTTCAGGATTGCTCTAAGGATCCTAAGCATTCCACCAACAGCAGCTTCTTGTGAGCGGAACTGGAAGACTTTCAGCTCAAGACAAAAAAGAGGAATAGACTAACAAATGAATGCACCGCTATGCTTGTTTTTATTTCTCAAAATCTCTTGCTTCTGGAGAATCAGTCAGAAGCAAAATTAATGAAGAAGATGCAACACGATGATAAGCTGCCCATAGATTCACTGGTAAAACCATCCATTAGCAAAAGAGAATGTGGTCAAGTAGATATGAATAAGATTTGCCTCGATCTGATTCTGAAATGGAAATAATAAGTAGTGCAAGTGATTCTATAGATAGTGACGGTGAAACTGGAGGTGCCACAATGACCTCAGTGGAAAAGAGGTAAACTCTGTTGAAGTAGATAAGTGGACAACCATGACATGTCACACACAGTTCTTTGGGTGTGCTAAAATTAGCATCAACCGGTTTTAGTGGCTTTGTTTTTTTTTCTTAAATTTAAACAAAGAATGTAAAGAAAGTACATGCTATTGTGTACTGTCTTTATATTTTGACAAGTATTCCAATAAAAATAATTTATTTCCAAACAAAGCTTTGAATTTGTTGGAATATAACATTTAAACCACGTTAAGTGTGCTATATATAATTTTTTTCCTAATCAAATATTGCAGTTCAAATACCTGTGGCTATTGAGACATAAAATTAACATGGGGTACTTTTTCAGTTTTATTTGACTTGTATTTAGTAAACAAGAATGCTAAATCAGATCATACTCTATTTAGGACACTGAAAAAATTTCCAATTCAAAATTTTCCCAAAAACCCACATCTCTGTATATTTGGAGATTTAACAGTTACCACTAAATCATCATAGCAACTTTTGCACAGATATTTGCTGAATTCTGGATGCTTCATAGTAGCTCACTAATGGCAGGTATTGGTTACATGTTCTTTAGCTTACTAGTTTTTGTCTAATAGTAAGGGCAAGCTGTCAGTTAACAATTTAAATGCTTCACAGTAACATCATTTTTGACAACTACAAGCAGGAAACTGGAAAACTGATCTGGAGCTTCCAACATCACATTCACAGAACTGCAAGAGCACGTTAGCAATCTGCCAGGAGTGAAAGAACCACTTGGGTTTAAGGGTTATAATGCATCCAGCTATATTATAAATGTCTCTTTCCTACTGTATGTTAGTATCTATAGGATACTAAACCCAAGCAAAAGTTATACAGAGTTATACAGCAGCAGAATCCTGCAATTTCACAGAGCCACTGGATGCTGCTTTTCATGACCTTGTAGGTTGTCTGGAACCAAAGTTACACGCTGTGACTTTCTGCATCAGTAGTGGAAGAGTTGCCATTTGGCACGAGTATCATTATAAACTTCACAATAGGACAAATTTTCCAGATGTTATTCAAGATTTATTACATTTTTGGAGGTGCAGGTGTAAGATCCAGGAATGGTGATGGTTCTGTTGTGAGGCACAGTTACTGTGGGAGTGTTAGGGATATGTTGTCAGGTTTTACATTTCTTGTCCTGTAACTTCTTGTCTTGGACAGCCATGCCAGGACGAGAAATGTAAAATCTTAAACGGAACTTACAAAACACCTTTAGTAGACAAGCCTATGAACTTCACTTCATAAATCTACTGGATACAAAAAAAAAATCATGAACTTAATATAGACATTGGATTTATTACAACTTGTCTGACATCTGATTCACCAGGTACCTTCACACATTTTCCCCACTTCCCCTCCTAGCTCTACTCACTGTCCTCCAAACTTTCATCTATTTACATTTTCACAGACTTCTAATACTTTTGGCTTCTTTTCTACCTTGGAGAACTCAGAACAACAGCAGAGGCTCTCAATGCCTGAGGAAGCATGTTTGTGCCCGAAAGCTTGAGAAGAACTTTTTCTCCAACTATGTAGTTGATCTAATAAAACATATCACATCTACACAAAGAACCTTGCCTGCCTATATCCTTAGACCAACACAACTACAACCAACAGCATGCATTCCCCAATAGAGAAATTTGGGTTAAACATGTCTTCTGGCATGCCTGAGAGAGCAAGGTGATGTTTTAGAGAATTGATTTATACTTTAAGCAAAGTTTGAAAGATGCTGCTAAAGAGTCAATGCAAGACAAACAAATTGGACCTAATACCTCATTTTATGAGCAGATTGGTCTAGTAAAAATCAAAATAAATTATGAAGGGGAAGTCCCAGTTCTAGATTATAAAAGCTTAACTGCAAAACTTTCATGGACTCAGACACTCCTTAGTGCAATTTGAGCTTGATGGAAAAGAACAAACACAGTATGCCCATCTGTTTAGCGCTTTATTTTTACAGGTGTTTTACCAAGCTCACATAATTTAGATTATGCCTGGATAGTTTGTGCACGTACCAATATCCTCAAGACAAACACACTTAGTATGTATAGAACAAGTATTATGTACAAGGATGATAAATTGTGGTGTAGCACTTCATACCATATCTCAATTTGTGTATCTGCTGCAAAGTTTGTTACTAGTTGCATACATCAGCGGAACAAGCAATGGTGCAAGCAGCAGAGTTGAAATTTTGTCTCACCTTTGAAGCCTCCAGTTCTTTTATTTTTTCTTCAGCTTCCATCAGTTTCTCCTTTAAAGCTCCAATCTCTTTCTCCATTGGCATCACAACTGAACGCAGTTTCTCAGCATCCTCCTGGGCCTGAAGTCAGTAAACAACATGTTACAGCAAGCAACGTGTTTTCATTGCAGTCTTCCACCCCACCAGAAACACAAACAAAATACACATGCCAATATAGCCAGATTGTATTTTTACTTATACTCTTGTTCTATTACTATCTATTTGGCTAGCTGTAGTGTTGTCTAGGGCAGTGGCTCTCAATCTTTATAGACTCAAGGCACCCCTCAGAGTAATATCAGCACTTAGTTCTCTCTCCGTTTTTTTTAACTACAGAAAAATAGAGGAATTATTTTCTTGCAAAGAACTCAGGAAGACTACGACAAGTCAAAACGCTTTAAAATACTACAGGCTCTTATTTAAAATTTCTGTATTTAGCTTGTGAATCATGTTTGTACACCTAACATCAGGGGTAGGAAATTATTTGGGCTGGAGAACACCATGATAGCTCACCAAAACTCCTTAAGTGGCTCTGCCCCACACTTGGCTGGACAGATGGGATGGGACTACAGGCAGGCAGGGAGTGGTATGCAGGAGTACAACAGGTGGTTAGGGCTGGGATTGTGGGGTGGTGACAGTGCAGGGCTAGGACCTGGGGCAGAGCTGAAATCCATTCCCCACATGCCCCTGCAATGGGTGCTGGTTCTGCGCGGAGGAGCGTGCAGTGCAGGGAGTGGATAAGGTCTTTGCCCAGCATCTTCACTGCCCAGCAATCCTGGGGCCTCTATAGAATGGATAAGACTCAAGCAGGCTGGACACATGGCTGGGTGGATGGGATAGGGTTGCGGGTGGGCAGAAAATGGCATCCAGGAGCAGGATGGGTAGGCAGGCAGGGCAGGACCATGCCAGGATCACAGGGCCATAACAGTGCAGGGCTGGAGCATGGGATAGAGCCAAAATTCACTCATGCCCCTGTTGGTGGAAATGGCGCCCATCATAGGACTGTGCAGGCACTGGATCATGGCTCTCCCCTGGCCCCACACTGTCACTGCCTTGCAATCCCAAACGGAGCCCTGGCCTCGCCTGCCCATGCTGCTCCCTGCCCACCCACAGTCCCATCCCGTCTGCATAACCAAACACGCTTTGCCCGTGTTGGAACCAGACTAATCTCTTTAGAGACCCTGCCCACCAACTCTGTCCAATGGGGCCAAGGCTGACAGCAAAGACTGGCAGTGGCAGCTGGAAGGAGCCACAACTGTGGGGGCTGCTGGAAAGTGAGTTTGGCCACCATGCCACCCCAGCCCTACTGCGCACTTAAGGATGGTGGGACCGGCTATATGCGCCAAAGTCCAAGCTGACCCCACACTTGGGCTGGGTGTGGCCAAGGGACCGGCAGGGACCTGGACAAAATGCCTTGGTGGGCCAAAGCTGACCCGCTGACCAAATTTTGCCCACCCCTCCTAACATGTTAACACTGCATGGCACTCCTGAAAGGATCTCAAGGCAGCAGCACTCTGGTTGAGAGCCAGTGCTCTAGAAGGGCCGAAGTTATATGATGTATTGAAGGCAATGATGTTTCAAAATCATGGCAAAATGTTTGCTTCTTTGTTTTGTTTTGGTTTTTTAAAGAAGAAAGCTAGTAGGTCTTTCTCCTTAGTATTTAGAAGGATCAGGGATGATCAACAATTTTAAGAAATCTGTACTGGACTCTAATTAAAATACTGTACTGAACATTTTGCACCTTGATGCTAGACAGTATAGAAAAAGACAGATCATTCAGTTGGGATGCAAATTCAGCCACTGATCACCTTCTTAAACTCTCAGATTCTGAAGTGGAATACATGCAGTACTATCAATTTTTTGTTTTATATGCTTTAGATAATCACTGATAAAGCATCACTTGCTAGTATTACTATGCTATATATTTTGGTTATAGTCAAACTATGAAGAAATAGTTTATTTTCTCAAAAGTAGGTCCCAAAAGATTGAAGAAGGATAAGAGAATGAAATGACCGATCTGAGAGAACAGGAGAAAGGGAAAAGGAGTCAGATAAAAACAGCAAGAATTAAAAAAAAGGAAGTGCAATAAGTCCTCAAATTTAGAAATGTTGGAAGGTGGCCTTGATATCCCAATATCTTATGTGCTCTGACATGCCTTCAAAAACATAGCAAAACCTTTCCAAGTTAAAGTGACAGCTCCAGCGGAATCATCATCAGCAGTCATTGGAATTCCTTACCCAAAAAATAAATCAAAGTTATTGTTCATGCAACAACCAGGGAACTTATTTTTAGTTTATATTTATGCATGTAGTAGAGGGACTTATACCTTCTCTTCAAGGGTCTTGGCAAGGATAAAAATAAAACTATTTTAAAAACAAAAACCATGATCAAAAGGGAACAATTCATCTAATAGCAGAGGCTCCCAGGCAGCTGCTGGACTAGAAACATACACTCAGTTGTGTTGAATATAAAATGAGACTGCAGACTGCAAATGGTACCCACCCACTCACTCTCACTATAGTCCCACTTTCTAGTAAATTTGCTGACAAATATTTGTTTTGAACACAACCGCTGAGAATAAAGATAGCTAACAAAATACTGCAGTTGTTTTGGCATATTCTTTTTCTTTAGAGAGGAAATGCTTGAAATATTGGATAATAATGCCAGTGTCAACAGGTGTTCAGTCTTTGAGAAGGTTTTCCTAAACTAAGCCAAATCCAGTTGGCCAATTACTCCTAATGCATTTTGCCACTGCCAGGCTTGCATATCTAAACAGGCTAAAATAAGACCTGCAAGCAAAAGCAGCACTGCCACATACATGGTAGAGTCACTGCCTGCCAGGAGTAGCTGGTGTCACACTGTAGAAACAGGTTTCCACAGCCTACAGCTGGTTAGTCTGTCATTTATGGTCTTTCAACCTACAGCACAAGTTGAGTTTCTACAGTTGAACCACTCTCCCCTGGCACCAGGTCAGTGGATTTGAAATCCCTATAGCTGTTTGTAGTAAACCAGTTTTTTTAGGACTTTTAGAAAGCTTTTCCAACAACCTCTTTCCCATATGTATGACATTTCACAGCACCCTTTCTTGACCAGTTAGTTAGCGTTGCCAAGTATAATAAAGCACAAAGTAATACAAATCCATTTGTTCCTGGTACCCGATGCATTTAGTGGAACAGCAGGAAAGTTCCACCATAACAAAACTAGCCTGTTCAGCAGCAATCAAGCAGAAAGATGACAAGCCACAAGTAAACTGCAGCGTGATAGATTTAGCCATTGTTTTCTCATCGGATTAGAGCTAAATACCGAGTCTCAAAACTAAAGGGAAGTGTAAACAAAACAAGCAAAGGTCTGTGTGACACTGAGCACTGGATAGTCTACATTGCTATGCTAACAAAAATCAGTAATTATAATTCTCACCTTCCTCGCTAATCTTTTAGTCTCATGCCTGATACTAAATAAACAGAAGTGAAGCCTAATCCTGAAAGACCTATTGAGAGGGGTGATGATGGAATGAGGGTGGTTTTATTTCAGGAATGCTATTCTGTTCACCAGTATGCTTATTCCAACACTTCTGGTTCACTGGTTGTTGCCCATCACCTTCCATCTTTTACAGTATGCTCACTTCTGAGTACCTCTCCCCTTTGCAATGCTTCTACACCCCTCTCACCTCCTTGTTGGTTTTCCTTTTATCCCATGTGCAAGCTAGAGCAAAGTCCTTTGGCAACTGTTAAGAAATATCACCCTAGAAAAATTATTGCCATGCATACAAATACAAAAATTTTTTTAACCTAGTATTTTAGATGACAGTGTCTTAAATTCATCCTTCTCAATACATATTTTTGAGGTTCTGAACATCCAGCCCATTTTCAATATTGTTGAATTCTGATGTCATAGAAGAACACCAGGGATGAATAAGAACATTTTAAGTCTTGAGCTTTTATAACCATGCCAAGAAGTTGAATAGATAACATTTCAGTAATCTCAGGTAGATGTGCAAATTGAGCTCTCTCTAACAGAAAACTCTGGAATTGCAAAATGAACTCTTGGCAAGAACTATCCTTAACTTCTATATCAAACTTATTATGCAAACAAGTCTCTTCATTTAACTGACCACCTGGCCATCATGATACAGAACTTTCCCACTTTTGCTTTACTGAACTGCATGATAGATTTAACATTTGTCATACCATACTGCTTGCTGGTACAGTTTTCCCTTGCTTTATGCTGTACATGTGTTCCTGGAAAATGGAGTGCAACTCAAATCCACATAAAGGGAAACCATTTTACAAGGTACCAAATAGGGATATGTTCCAGTACTTGACTGTACTGATCCCTAGCCCCATTTCTACCACTTTTACAAAGCAATTTTGGTACTCACCAACAGCAGACAGTACACATAAGCACAGAGTGGTGGTGAATGTTACCATAATGGGGATGGCAAGTACAGAAACATGCGTTGCAGACAACGAGTGAGGAGCACAGATCCACACAGGAGACTATATTTTGGTGCGTGTCACTCCCACAATGCACTGCAGAAAGCAGCTGACTGCAGGCCTGCACCACACCAGTAAGAGTGAACTTACCTCACATAAAACAATTTTGGTATAAAAAGGGTCATCACATAAGAGTGAATTTGCACATACAAAACCTGCATAAAGCAAAGGAAACCTGTATTGTTTAAAGGCACTAAGCATATTCTGAAGTTATATTCTAAATGAAACTATCAGAAAGAGATCAGCGCAAGTTTCCAGGGGCTAACAAATTCCACTAGTCTGGATTTCCCATTTGGAATCCAGGTACTTTCTTGCACAGAAGTTGAATGATCTGTGAATGCACCAAGGGTGCATTCTTCTTCCTTAATGCTACACTAAGTTTATTCACATGACTACTTCCTACCCCCGTTCAATTTTTAAAAAAATGTTTATATTGAGCAGAGATCTTGAGAGCCAACATAAGAATGTGCATCAGTTTATCAAGCTGGATCAGAATAAAAAGCCTTTTCAACTGACTTTCGCTGATTCATTGTCTTAATAGGTTGATGTAATCTTGCAACAACTTTCATCAACGCCGTAAAGAGTATGGTTTCTATCAAGCGTATAGTCAAATCTTTTCTACTATGTTTAGTATTGGCAACTTTTGGTACAGGAACGAAGGCCAATTTCTTGACGTCACCTAGAAGCTCTCATTACGTGTGTATCTGAATAATGAATTTAAGTAGATATGTTTTGGAATTTCCATTAGAAGACTGGATTTCAACTGTAAAAACATACTTTCCAGATATCCTTCCTTCCTTTCTAGCATTCTGTCTAGTTCCAAGAGTGTAGTTATTGGGGCTTGTTCCCTTTTAGCATGTGCATGTGAAGATCATCATAAAGTGCCTTCATTAGTTCTGTCCATCTTTTCAGGGTGGTGTATTTGTACCATGCTCTGCCATTCTTACTTCTTATATGACTATTACCATTTTTTTTTTCCTTAAAAAAAAATCCATCATACTATCAGAGAGCTGTAGGATTGTGTCTAGTTTCTTAATCCTCTATTTTGTCAAAGCTTTGTTTTAGCCATTTTTCTTTAGCCTCCTTGATCTTTTTCACCAAACTTGTTTGTACATATTCTGGCAATCCCTTACTTCTCCTGATGTTGCTATCCTGACATTGAGGGAACAATTTCTCCACTAGCCTGCTGTTTAACATCATACCTTTTTATCCATAATAGTACGTGTCACCATCCAATGCAGGGGTGGGCAAAACAGAGCCCATAAGCTGGATTTGGCCTGCCAAGGGATCCATTCAGCCCATGGCAGGTCCACGTCCTGCGCGTGTCTGCCTGTAGAACTGGAACCTGTCACAGGGATATGTGCAGAGTCTATCGTGGTTCTGCCCTGGGCCCTGCATTATCCCCACCCTGTAATCCCTGCCCATCCTGCTCCCAGATGACGCTCCCTGCCTGATGCCCCATCCCATCCGAGTGCGCCCTGCTTGTGGGGGTTCTGGGCTGATTTCTATGGAGATTCTGCCTACCCACTCTGTCCGGCAACCCCAGTGGCGGGTGCAGGGGGCAGACAGGCCCAGGACTGGACAGAATCAACCGTCTCTCCTGCTGCCATGCCATGTCAGCACCTTAAGTGGCCCTCCAGCCCAAATAATTGCCCACCTCTGGTCTAATGTCTTCCAAATTTTCCTCAATGTTTTCTTTGTGGTGCTCAGCTGTGGTCTACTGTTGTAGAATATTCCTCACATTTATTTGAGTTCATCCATAGAACAGTTTCTTGCCTTCCTTATTTTTTCAGTACTTTTTGAAACTTAATTCTCAGCTTGGCAGCTAGAAGGTGATGGAGAACATTTCAACCTGCTAGTGGAAATGTTCTAGCATCTGGAACTCTTTGCAAAAGTTTTTTGATATTGCAGAATCCCCATTTTTTCCTATAAGGATGATTCACAACCTGCTTAATTCACCATGATTGCCAAATTAAGAATGGACCTGCTCAGCTAACTGCTGCGATTTTTACTTCAAAGCAAGAGCTCATAAGTGGTTCCATGCAGCTGATGGGATTAGGATCACCCTTTGACATAAAAAGCTACAGTCAACTGCTAGTGGTTCCACATAGCTATATTGTACATACACACACACACCCCCAGCCCCACCCCTGTCAAGCTCACAAGCTGTCATCTTCACATGGAGGTAAGGGACCTAATCCTATAAAGGATTTGGGTCCTGCTATATTACTAGTTGGTCTATGTAATTTTTGTAGTAGATGCCAGTTTATCCTAGGGCCACTAGCGATACAATCTTTGTGGCTGGTAACGATGATCCAAGCTGTTTAGCATTTCAGGACTACATCCTTTAACTGACAGAATAATTTTAATTAAATGTTGTGCCTCTCCAACTAGAATTTGTGTTCTAATCATTTATTGTCCCCACAGAAGTTTGCCAACAGGATCCTCTAGACAGCTCTTACACTTTTTCCAAAACTGAAAATAATGAGTACCTTTAAGGGTAAAATAGAAAAAGGTCAAGTGGAAGACATAGTTGGAGATTATGTGCTAGAACAGGAAAGGGGAGACAGTTTAATCAGTATGCATTAGACATCATGAGAGCTCTTTAAAAGCTATGCAAGTATCACTTGAGAGCAAGACAGGAAGGAACATTAAATCATCTAATGTCTTGTAAAGCAGGCCACTACTTTTCGCTCAGTTACCTTCGCACTAAACCAACAACGTGTTCAGCTGAAGTACGATTTCCAAAAGGGGACCCAGTCTTGATTTCAAGACATCAGAAGATGGGAAATCCTGGATTTCCCTTGATAGTTTGCTGCATTGGTGAGTTACCCTCACTGTTAAAAGTATGAGTTTTACTTCTAATCTGAAAGCCTGTCTTCAGTTTCCAATCATTCATTCATTAATTCAATCTTGCTATGCCTTCCTTCACTAGATAGAAAGACTAGTAGTCTATATTCTCTCCCCATGAAGGTATAATTAAATCATTCTTCAATCTTCTTTTTGATAAACAGATTGATTTTTTTTAAACCCTTCACTTAAGCATGTTCTTCAGCTATCATCTCATATTGGCTCGCCTGCCAATTTTCAACATTCTTTTATAACACATGACTGTGTCTTTACATGATATGCCAGTATCTATCAAAATACTGTGGAGAGAAAGATCACTTTTCTGTTCCTGTTATATTTTGATACAGTATCAAAATAGGAGCTCAAATGGAGTTGCTTACTAGGCCTGTGCAAAGTGGCTAGTATTCGCTTCGGATTTGGCCGATTAGGGGAACAGCAATTCAATTTGGTGATTTGAATCACTGCCCCAAATCGATTCAGTCAAATCCAATTCGGAGATCTGGCTGACGCCAAATCAGCTGAATCTCTGAATCAAACAGGCCCTGCCTCCCACCCCCGTCAATGCTGCCCCACCCAGTCCCAGCTCTTTAAAAAAAATGAAAAAAAACCCCAAGGAAAAAAACCTCTGCACTCACAGGCTCCTGCCAGGTTGGGGGGGGGTGATCCCTGCTACCCCCACTTGGGGGCTCTGCCACAAGCCTCCAGAAGCCCCAATGGCCACTGCAGCAGCCAGTGAATATGGGGCTCTTTAAAAAGAGCTGGAGTGCTGGGGCTGGGTTGGGCAGCCATTACAGGGCTGGGAAAGCAGGCAGGGGATGGGGCCTGGAAGGGTCCCCCCATGGTCCTGTCCCCTCACCCCCACTTACTGGCATGGAGTCCAGGTCCAGCTCCCTGTGGTGGCGAGCGAGGACTGCCCAAATCTCTGAATCCCTCTGAAGCTTTCCACATCTTTTCCAAATTGATTTGGAGAGCTTCAAATTAATTCAGACCTTTTTACTGGTTTTCTGATTCGATTCAGAAATTTGGCTGCTAAATTGGTCTGAATCTCCTCTTAACTGAATCAGCACACAAAGCTTTGCACAGCCCTATTGCTTACCAGACACAGAATGTTGACAATTTGGTGAATTACTAGTAATTGCAGTCCGCCATACCTGTTTAGTATGTCACAAGACTTATGCCTTTAGATTTCAGGCCTTTGCAAGGGCTGGAGTTTGTTTAACTAAAGAAAGAATATTTTTTTCTAATTTGTTTATGAGGACTACCTGTTTGAATTAAAAAACAATCATAAGAAGTCTCTCTCCTTTCCTCACATTTCTAGTTTTTGTATAGTCGTGGGGAAACTGGTAAATGTGGAAATACAAGCAAGGACCTCTTCCAGTTTTGTGAAATATCATTCAATACCTCATACTGTATGAAGCATTGACAGTGGCTTGACATACGCTGCAGGACACTATCTTTCAGATGCAAAAAGATCAAATAACCCAACAAACTGACTTACAAAGAACAAGCTATTCTGGGTTTAGGAGCCACTTTGCTAACCCAACTTCTGCTACACAAGTCTTAATTTTCATTAAACCTTCTTGGGCAGAGCGCGCGCACACACACACACACACACACACGAAGCTCTGTTCCACCCAGGAAAGGAGACTCTTTGGGGTAGAGCCAATAGGGGTTTTTCATATTGACTGGGAATACAATCAGGCATACTAACTGTAGAGACATGTTTAGTCAGTTATGTAGGACAGGACCACTGCTCTGAGTTCTCAGTTCATCATGGTCTTCCAGCTGCTGGATGCAGTGCTTTTTCTCTGGGATCCATTCCCATGAACAAGGTCCTCTGGCCAATTTCTGGCAATGGTGAGGTGACAGAAGCAGATGGCATATGCTGAATTACTGGACCATGTGGACTCGGGCTTACTGAAGTATACTTGTGTGTGGTAACAGAATTCCTAACAGACTTCAGTAAGAACTGGATCTTTCTGTGACACTATTTGTTTCCAATTATGGTCATCTTTCACTTCTGAAATGAGACCTTTGTATTCAACTGTAACTATCCTCAGCCCAAACCCATGACTGATTTGCCTGGAACCCTCTGTTCCTTTATCCTGAATCCAAGATATCCTAGGAAATCTATAACTCTGGGTGTTTGCTTCAACTCTTTCCTCAATAGAGAATCCTGATCAGAACCAAGAAGAAAAACAAATCTTTTTTCCCCCCTAATACCAGTATTATTGCTACCACAGTCCTAAAGAGAGACCCAGGGACCATATGCAAGATCAAATGGTAGTATATCAAGTTGGAAAGCAGCCAGTGTCCATGTACAAAACAATTGGCTGAGAACAGTAAAATAGAAACGGCTCTGGTCATCAGCCATTCTTGTCTTAAAGATCCACTACAAACCGACTTCAGATATGTCAGACAGGGGAAAAGCAGAATAGAGCCCTAACTATGAAGCAAATAACAGGAATGGGGGACACACACACACGGACACGACACACAACACGACAACGTTCCAATCTGAAATTGATTGTTAGTTTCATGTTGCGTCTTTTCCTTGGGTAGGCAAGACTGGGAATAGGACAAAGCTTCATAGCTTAGCCCCTCTGGCAATGTTGAGTAGCCTCATTTGATAAGAAACTAGATGCAGCCCTTTTGCTTCCACATCAGGAAAACCTAGCATCACTAGGAAGACTAATGCCAGACAAGGCTGTATGAGAGACCTATAGAAAGTGTGTGTAATGACAAAAAGATCCCTTACTAAATTAAACATTTTTTAACAGAAACTTTAGACATTTGAGACTCAGTTGGCTTCCTTCCAAAGAAGTGGTTTCACCTACGATCTGCATTAACTTACCAAAACCTATGGTTTCTTATCTAGCCAAATCCTGTAATTTAAGATGCAAGATACCAGGATGGATCATTTACAGCTACAATACAGGTAAGCAGGCTCTATTCAGATGGCAATCTATAATCGTCAGGACTTACTATTCAAATAAAACGGCATCTACATTTAAGGCACCCTCAACAGAAACAGAAATATCAAGCATTTAGCTAAAAACAATGGGATTCTATGGACTCGCATGAGCTACCTTTTGGTTTCAGAGTCCAAACTCTTCTATTTACAATACTGTGGTCTTGCCACAATGTAATAGCAAGTGGCAAAGATGCTACTTTTCCCTGCTCTGCTTGCTTTAAAATATGAGTATTGTCAGCAGAGGAAAGTTGCAGTCAGGGATTCATAGAAGTAGATAAATGGCATACAGACTCATATTATGCAGATTTTTCTCTTATATTTATTTGATCTAAAAAAAGTTACATAGGAGAAATAAGATTCTTAAAATACTTTGAGTGAAAGGTCAAGGTAAATATGCACCTTTGCAGACTAACATATATGCGTGCATGTATTAGTCTAGGAAGGTACACATCTACCCTAGCCTTTCACTTCAAACGTGTCAGACTAATACAGACTAATACAGTTAACCACCTCTCTACCTTTGGAATGGGCACCCAATATATTTTCACTGACAGGTGTTTAAGATTACGCATCATTGATATATCTCAACAAATTGAACCTATGTACTAAACACAATATAAATATCTAGGGTGTGCACATGGGTGGGGAAAAGGGGTGGAAAAGATGGTTCTGAACTAATTTTGACATCATTTTTTTAAGTTTTTCAGATGAAGAGGAGAGACGTTACCAAAAATTTGAGCATTTCTCACAAATTTCTACTTGTCCTAATTTTGAATTCAAAAGTCTGCATTTTCTTGCAAGCCAACAGTAATACTTAGGGCAAAAAAAATGCAACACACCTATTGCAACAGCCTAAAAACATAGTAGAAGCATCCGCAGACTAATAGGATCCATGCATTTCTTGAGATCTCAGTATCGCTAATACAAAACAAAAACCAACAAACATGCCTCCCCCTCCTACTCATAGTTTCATAGTTCATAGTTGGTAGGGTTGGAAGGGACCTAAGCATATCATCAGGTCTGACTCCCTGCCATGGCAGGAAAAAGTACTGGGATCAAATGACCCCAGCAAGGTGTTCATCCAGCCTTCTCTTAAAGACCTCCAGTGTAGGAGACAGCACCACTTCTCTTGGAAGTTGGTTCCAGATCCTAGCCGCCCTGACAGTGAAGTAGCACCTCCTGATATCTAGTTTGAATCTACCCTCTGCCAGCTTGTGACCATTATTGCTTGTCACTCCCAGTAGTGCTCAGGGGAACATGGACTCCCCCAATGCCTGCTGGTCCAACCAGCCAGTTTGTAAATGGCCTCTAGATCCCCCCTCAGCCTTCTCCTGCGGAGGCTGAACAGGTTCAGGTCCCTTAGCTTCTCCTCGTAAGGCCTGCCCTACTGACTCCTGATCATGTGGGTGGCCTTCCTCTGGAACCTCTCCATGCTGTCCACATCCCTCCTGAAGTGTGGCACCCAGAACTGGACTCGGTACTCCAACTGCAGCCTGACCAGTGTCGCATAGAGTGGGAGGATCACCTCCTTGGCCCTGCTTGAGATGCATCTGTGGATGTATGACAAGGCTGTGGATGCATGACAAGGTGCAGATGGCCTTCCTAACCGTGTCCCCACACTATTGGCTCATGTTTATTTTGGCATCAGTAATGACTCCAAGATCCTTTTCTGCCTCTCCCCAAAACCCCACAAAGATGTTAAGGAAAAGGACCTGAAGCTGTAGTAAAACATTTTGCAATGTGGTACCTTCTGAATTCATAAAAGAGACAAATCCTTTAAAATGCCCGGCTTTTAAAAGCTGAAGGCCAAATCCTGTAAACTTTTATCACTTAGATCCAAGTCATTCATCTGAACCTGCAAGCTTATACTTAGGACACCTGACTTCAATGGAACAAGTATGGAACGGCTTGCAAGATACTATACAAACAAATCGGACACATTAACGTAGGGTTAGCACTTCACACATTTCTCCGTACCTTTTTCATTTCATTTTCTAGATTTTCCTCCTCTTGCCCCTCAGACAGCCGCCTTCTCAACTCTGCTACTTCTCTTTCCATGTTTTCCCGATATTGGTTCCATTGAGTTCTCTCTTGCTCCAGTCTATGATGAAACTGGAGTTCATAGTCACGAACGGTTTCTGTAAAACAATGTTTCCACCAGTGATTTGCAATACAAGTTATAAACATAATCTCCAACTATGTCTTTCACTTGACCTTTTCTATTTTTACCCTGAAAGGTACTCATTACCATCAGTTTCGGAAAAAAGTATAAGAGCTATCGAGAGCATCCTGTTGGCAAACTTCTGTGGGAGCAGTAAATGATCAGTAAATAAAGTCAGAAGAAAACATTTAAATAAAAAAACAACAAACTTAACTGTAACCTGCGTTGCTTAAAAAGCAACACCTAAAACCAATTTGTTGTTCATCTACAGTACCAAAAGAAATCAGCTTTGTATCCAGACTGGAAAAAGCTTACTCCATTTTTTTGCCCCCTACCTTGGGGTCTGTATTATACACACTAGCCTCTTTGCCAATGGTTGCTTTAGAGGGAACTCCCTTTAAAGAAGGATCCTTAATTAGCAAAGGGGTATTGTTATGGAGCAATGGAAAGCACTCAGAGTAAGTACACTATTTTCAAAGTATTACTACCTCAAAAGCAACAGGAAAGTCAGCATATACATGCATCATTTTAATTTAAACAGATATATTCATGTCTATGAATAATATTTAGAGTATTAGATTATACTTCCAGAAATGGAAGATATGGAGTCACAAAACTACTGAGTCTTTGCAGATGACTGCAGATTGTGCTGTGTGAAATTTAAAACCACTATCATTATTCAAGCTAATTTACAGATACCATGCTGTCACCCTGAAATGTAATACAAGTTAAATATAATACCGGTCATATAATGTAATATAAGTTAATATAAGACTGCTAGTAATACAGTCAGGTTAATTAAAACAATGGCTTTTATGTCTCAAAGGTCTATGTGTTCCTTCTTGTAGGTATTTTGGCTCAAGAACACCTCAGTAATTGTGCTGTGCACCAGAATGTCACCTATTGTACAGGTGGTTGCAGCAAAAGAGTAAGATTCTGCAGCAGAGTGACATATTTAGTTACAAGGCAGGGAAGAATCCATGTGTTGGCACTGAAGGGACAATTAAGGGCTTGGCAACAAAGCCAAATCTGCACACAGAAGCAGAGAATCGTACTGTCAGCTATAAACTGCTTTCACGTCAGTCAGATCTCACAAAACTTGTTTTTCTTTGTGAAAAACCGAAGACCACAAGCTCAGTCCTTAAAGAATACATAGTACATGCTAGAGACTTCCTAGCAGAGTGTTCCAGTAGCAGAGTACTCTGCACCTCAGTATAGCCTCAAGACAGACCAGGCTGATTCTGACCACCTAGGAATTGATTAGCTAAAACTGAAGTCATCACTAGTTCATAACTGCCCCAAAGCAAGATCTGTATATATGCCTACATTCTGTACAACACTAAGTACAAAGCACAGCTATCTCGTAGCATCTTGTTCACTAACTTTCTTTCACCTTACCTTTCATAATAGCTTGTAGTGAAGCCACTTCTTCTTGCCACTGTCTCTTTACTTCGTCAATAGCTTCCTGCTTTGTATTTTCTGATACCGTAGCTACAGCTTTGATGTTCTCCATTTCAGCCTGGGCTTCCATTAGCTGCGTCCGCAGTTGTCCTAAATCATCTTGTGCTGCTTGTAGCACTGCATTTTGCCTTTTTAGGTCCTCTGAAAAGAAGCATGATTTCCATTTATTTTGGTTAACAAATTCAGGTCTGAAATGCAGTATTATCTGCTACTAAAGCACCAGTTTCTGTTGTAAAGGGAGGAAAATGTGATTGATGTTAACACATTTATCCATGGTGTCTAACAAAAAGACTGAACATTCTTGATTTATTTGGGGAGATTTCTTCCGCTTCTTGGATCATTTTTCAACTTACTGCTCATTCATGCAATATAAACACTGAAGGTACTACAAAGCAGATGCTGTAAATATCACCTGTCAATCAATATTCCCAATTAAACCCAAATGCATCTACTCTGTGTCACTTAATGAATATGCTGGTAGCAACCATGACCTATAAATTCAAAGATAGGAGCATGAGTCAAGAAAATGGAGTTGCTTACCTAATTTTGCTACCAACTTGCTGCCTGGCCTTAATTTAGCCACTTAACCTCTGTGGTTCAAGCTTATATGTTTGTAAAGAGTGGGATGCTACTTTGTTGCCTCATTAGAGGCATAACAACACTGCAAGATCCTAGTATTGTGGGCATACAGAAATGCTAAGTGTTATTACCTGCCCTCCATGCAAGCTGAAGCCAAAATTTACCTTCTGCCACAACCGTACTGAGAACCACCTAAACCAGGGCCTGTTTTGGCTGCAGAGCTGTTTAATGAGTTTTGGAGAGGCGTGGAGTGCTGCAAGGGTATCCCTGCTCCTTGACAGGTGCCCTGCCCCCTAGTTGCCATCCCACCCCCAAACCCTTGATCTTTGCCACTAGGAGTCTCTCCTTGTCCAGGAAGTACTCCTTTAGGGGTGGAGGTTTGCTTGTATATTGTGTGTGTAGATAGGGGAGGATGTGGTTGGGGATGTGAGAGTATGGCTGAGGTGTGGGGTGTGTGGGACTGCATGATGTGAGTGGGGTGTATATGTGAATGTGCGTGTGGTCTGGTTGGAGTGTGGAGGACTGTTGGACATGTGCAGGCTTGATGAGAGGGTAGGATGTGTGAGGGGGTGTAGGTGCATATATAGGTGTGTGGGGGGTGTGGGTATGCGTGTGTGTGGTAGGGGTCAGAGTGTGGGATGTGTATGGTGGGGTACGTGGGACGGTGTTGAGTGTGTATGTGGGTATAGAGGGGTGGGTGCATGTGTGGGTTGTGGGTGGATTGGGTGTGCTCATGTGGGGGGCTTCTCCCATGCCTGCTCTTTGAGACGTTGCTGAGCCCAGCCCCTCCGCATGCAAGGAGAGGGAGAAGGGGACGGATGCTGCCTGCCTGGTTCAGTGTGCTACAAAGGGCAGGAAAGCAGCTGCTGCTGGCTGGCAGCAATAGATGCCCCTGCAAGAGAGGAGGTGGGGCAGGGAGCCACACTTGGCATCACCAGCTCTCTTAGTCTCAGTCTCACACATGCCCAGTGGGGCTGCAGCTAAGCCTGTGCTGGCTCCTGCTCTTACTCCTGTTGCTTCTCTCTCACACACCTGCCCAGCAGGGCTGCACCAAGTGCACGGTGCTCCTGCTGCTGTTCCCTACCTCCTGTCTATCCCTGCCTGCCCATCAGGGCTTTGTGAGTAGCTAAGCCTTTTCAAGCACCCCCCTGCCCTCCACCCACACACGCTCCCCGACCCAGCATGAGCAGGACCAGAGTGAGCTGCAGGCAGAGCCCACCCTGCTCCTCTCCACACTACAGATTCTCCTTCCTATCTGCTGCCCGGAGCACTGCAGCAAGGACAGGAAGAGTAGCTGCTGGAGGCTGGGGGAGCCCAGCAGTTTCCCTGGGCAGTGGCATCAACAGGAGCCCTGCTCAGAAGCTGGGCCTGCTGGCAGAGGAGGTTGGGAGCACAGCATGCTCTGCCCCAGGCAGGACTCATCCACAGGCAGAGCACAGCAGGGGCAGCCACAGATGGGGTGGATACAATTAACTGATGGGTGCCTGCCTATGAGCTGAATCCAATCAGCTGGTGGGCCAGATCTGGTCCACGGGCTGTATTTTGCCCACCCCAACCTAAACCAAGAGCTATGGCAAGGTATCAATTACACCATTTATCTAAACGAAAGATTTACTCTCAAGAAGAATTAAGCAGCATCAACTGTTTCACTGTTGATCATTTTAGCAGAAACCTCCAGCTAGTGTATGTATCCTATAATGCCTGACAGCCTTTCCTTTTCTGCCCCAGTGCCGAAAATGTTCAAGCTATCCATCTGCTCAAACTGACATCTGAATAGTCCAATATAGGTTTCTGTCCTGTTAACTTTTCAGTATGTTGCAGCTGCTGGGTTGCTATAAATGTAAGCAAAATAAACAAGGGATCAGCATACTTATCTTATTTCATTATTAACCTCTAATATTTTATCTATAGGAAGGAGGTGCAAAACTTGTTCTGCTATGACGTGCCACAGAATCCAAAAACTTTACAAAAATTAAGACACATTCTGTATACAGAGTCCAAGGCCCTTGGCTGTTACTCTCTATAGGAAAAAAAGGACAGAAAAGTAGCTATTTACAACTTTAATTTCAATACCTAGTTTTAGGTTTATGCATCTATTATAATTTTTTATTGTCTTACTATTTCCATGTTTTTCAACACTGCTTTTCTCTTTAGAGCTAATTAATCTTTATTTCATTAAAAAAAACCCTAGAAGACTAATAATTCCTGAACTTTCATGTTTCATGAAATTGCATCATAGTGCTAAACTATACAAAGATGTATTAAAAAAATGTTCCAGTATGCTTAATTTAAAAGTATATAATTTCATATTCCTTAAAAAAGACATTTAAAAGCATACTGCAATAATGTCAAGGCATACACTATGCAGCATTCAGTTAAACTTTCTACTGAATACTACAACCTTAAAGAGGAAAGGCCTGCAACATATTAAATGCATTTTTGCAGCCAGTGTAGAAAGGAACATAGCCTACAGAATATCATTCTGCCGAGTCATGGTCTACACTATATGGGTGCATCTACACGTGCAATTAAATGTGAAGCAATACACTCTGGAGCAGTTTAAGCTGGAGTAAACTACTCTTGGGCACAGAGTCTACACATACGTCTGACACAGCAGCAATTTGAGCAGGCCCAGGTTGGCAGGTAGCACGGGGTCAGCCTCAGGTTCCTAGTGGCAATGTCAGGCAGTGGAAGGACTGGCTAGGGCATGAGGGTGCTGAAAGCATGGAGCTGTGTGGCTAGGTGGCAGGCAGGAATCTGGCCCCCAACTGGCTGGGCTGACCGGGCGGAACTTACGCCTGCAGTGTCTACACCTGCATTTAAATCATAGTAAATTACCCCAGGGGCAGTTAGTACTGTCCCCAACTATCTTACTGCTATGTTAATTAGTTTACTGCAGCCTAATACTGCTGGACACAAGTGATGATGCTTTACTTGGCAGCTAGCTAATTAGTCTTCTCAACAGTTTAAGCGCATGTGTAAAGGCAGCCTGTTTGCAGTAAAATTTTTAACACCAGCCAGCTATATGCTGCACCTCTCCATGGTGACAGCAAAATCATGTAAATGAGAATGCAACATGTCCAAACAACCAAATCTTCTCTGACACTGAGCTTTAATCTTCGTTTTTCTCCCACTCCAGAGCTACAACATAGCCACAAATTTAACACAATGATTCAACTAGCAAAATGGAAACTAACAAGAAGCCAAACCTGGTAAAAAGAATAGTCTTGAGGTCACAGCATCGGACAGGGAGCTAAGAGATGCATTCTATTTCTGGCTCCAGTACACACTTCTCTCATTGGCTTAATTTCCTCACTTATAAAATGGCAATAAAAATACCCAACACTTGTAAAATGCCTCTAACACAGACAGTTAAATCCTATAAGAAAGCTGTAAGATCTGTTGTCTTTTGTATTCTGACAGGGTCCAAATGACCCAATCTAGGTCAAGACTCATTAACCTAAAGTCTAGACATATGTAGAAATGAACATGCTATACAAGGATCCTCAAGACAAATGCTTTGAAATAGCAAAGTTATCTATCCAGATTAGGTTTTTCTTGGCCCTCCACTCCTTCCCCAAAAGCTGCACTTCTGCAGCAGCATTTTCTGGCTTCATTTGCCTATTTTAAGGACAGGAAGACTATCTAAATTAAAAAATAAAATCAATTTTGCTCTTAAAATAGAAACCAAATGCTTTTCTCCAGTCTTCAGTTATGAGCTAGTTGAGTCCTAATTGTTTTTAAAGAGTATTATTATATAAAATTGCCCTTAGCCATCAAATTTAAAACTACTAAGTTTAGCTGCTTACATTTCACTTCAGATTGAGCATTCATTCAAAATGTAAAACGCTACTGAATACCATGTAATAGCACGATACCAAGCTACTGATTACCAGACATCCGGGTTTTACAATCGCCATGGAAAAATTGCAGTAAAAAACAAAACAAAACACCTTTTCTCATTTTAAGGAGAAAAGCACAGGAAATAAGTTTCCCCTTGCAGGCTGGCAGAGTTCCACCCTGTGAGGGGCTGTGGGGAGCAGGAGAAGGGAGATCAGCAGGGGCACCATGTGCACATGCACACATACATATATGCACATGGCTGACAGACACCCTGGAAAGCAGCTCCTGCAGACAAGTCATGGGGGGTGAGGTGGGAGGCATGGAACTGAGGCCCCCATAGTGAAGGTAGCTGGGCAGGACTGAGGCTATTGCCCACCTGGGATGGTGCGTGGGGCTTGGGGCCCAGGGCTGGAAAGCACAGCTGCAGGACTTGCGTGGGGAGTGGGACGGCTTATCTGAAAGGCAAGCACTGTAGTCTATAAATTAGTTTTCCAAATTGGGTGCCACTTAATTCACAAAAGATATGGAGGTATGCCTGGAGTGACCTGGATGTTTGTAAAAATGCTTGGATACTACAACTGTTTCCACTAATACTTACTGCTGCATTAAAAGGAGGAACAGCGTTGAAGACCTAACCTGACAGAAATTTAAGATTAATCAAATATTTTCTTAACATCAAGCTACCATAGGAAGAATTGCTGCAGTTATCACCAGGGCACAGTTGTCTGACATACTATCACAACATCATCCACACGATAAAAAAAAATAAAAAAAATTGAGGATCACTTATCTTATTTCATGCAATGAATAGGACAGTTTGGAATGTTATGTGCATTTCAACTGCTCTGACAGCCATCAAGATTTCTACAGAAAGAACTGTTTGAAGATTAAGTTACGTATGATTCTCAATAGGTTTACCAAGAAGAATGGCTAATAAGGTCTGAAATGCTAATTAGGTTAACAGACAGTGGTTAGGATTCTCTCCTTTCCTTTCTGCTCACTTTCTTATTTATACCTGCCACTGAAACACTGGCAGGAAAATGCATTCGCTCTCGGCTAATAAGAACCATCAGACCCATATCACTAATCCAGCTGAACAGCCAATAATATCATCATCAATATAAAAAGTGTGTTCCTTTAAAACCTTATTTCTCTTTTATCTGGTGATAGGGAAAAGAAGGTTAGTTATTAGAGACCTAAAGTTCAATTAATAAATCTTTAAAATAATTCGGAGAACTCAGAACTTACCTTCTTTAGCCAAGTATAACTCTTTAAATTTTGCCCTCTTTTGATTAAATTCTTGTTCAAGTTGCTGCTTTGTGCGCAGAAATTCAGCATTGACTTTTTCCAATTCTGCTACCCGTTGCAGAAGAGCAACTAAGACCAAAAAAAACCAAACAAAGCAAGAGATAAGGTATATCACTTACAATTAAGGGTCCCATACTACAACTATATAAAATGTGAACCCAAATCCTTATTTTCCCTCATTAGTTCAGGTGTGTTCCAATGACAACTCAGGATGACTGGTTGAGGATTTTTTACAAAAAAATACTTTATATCAAATTCCGCTTGGAGAAAAGGGAACAAGTAAAAGAACTGTTAACTGTTATACTACCAAGTGTTTCATTCTACTGAGGAATGTTTTGTGCATAGACAGAATAAAAATGCAAGCCACAAATACCTCTCCGCAAGCAAAACAGTACTGGCTAGGGTACTGGAAACTTTCATACCTTCACACTTTATATCCTTCTTTAAGAATTTAAGCACAGAACAGACAAAGCATAAAAGCCTGGGAGGGGAGAAAGGGAGGAACACAATCCAGAAATGCTAGAATATGTCACATTTCCAGAATGCTAGAATACGTCACATGCTAGAAGTCCATCAAACAAACAAAGTTGATTTAAGAGTACACCCCCAATTCTGCAAAACCATTTTATGAATATGTTACAATATGTAAAATACATTACAATTTTACAAAAATTTACAATTTTATCATGTAAAAAAGCTAAGAGACTGCTTTACAGTAACAGGTTTTGTTTTTTGGGGGGTTTTTTTGAAGAAGCTAGGTAGATTAATACTTTACCATATGTATTAAAACTGCCTAAATACAAACATTTTTTGACACTTATTTTTCGTGTGAAGTAATTAATAACTTATGCAAAAAATATGCAATAACTTCTGCAATATCGTGTATTTTTGGGAATCTAAGAGATGTAATTAGGACAGAATGCTACCATAGTCTCACTGACTTAAGCATTAGGTTACCCAAACCAAGTGAAGATATGCACAAAAGGATTCTTTAGAAACAAAACTATATTTTGCAGTTTGCTGTTATAAAGTAATAGTTAAAATTAATTACTGGAAAAGAGTCTCTCACCTATGCCTCATAATTCCTCTTTTCTCTATAGCATATTTAGGGTACTTTTGTGTAAAGAATTGAGAAACTGAATTTTGTGCGCATACACCTTTGTGCAGGCAGGCCTTACAGGGAATGCTTCCAGTAGGGGTGTGCAAAGTGGGCCCTATTCGATTTGGATTTGGTTCGATTCAGGGACAGCGATTCAATTTGTTGATTCAGATCACTGTCCCCAATTCCTTTTGGCCGAATCCGAATCTGAAGATTCGATGCCAATTTGGAGAATCAGTGATTCGGACACAGACACCGCTTTAAATGTTTTTTCTACATACCTCGAGGTACCGGTGCGACTTGTGAACGCTGCTGCGATGCTTGGGTAGATGGAGTGTGGGGTGGAGGCAGGGGGGCACATGTTCAGCAGCGAACCTGGAGTGGACCAGAAGTATTTCTGGTCCATTTCTGGGTCCACCCAAGAGTGTGCTGAAGGGGCCTCCCCGTGTCCCTCCCCCCCTGCCCAGCTCAGCAACTTCATGCGAGGGGACCCCAGGTGCCCCCCCAGACGCAGGAGGCACCACTTGCTGAGCCAGGGGGGTCCTCTGTGCACTCCCTGGCAGACCCGTAAGTGCTTCTGGTCTACTTCCGGGGCGTGCTGACAGCACAGTGGGAAGCCCCCTGCGCTCCTGTGGGACACTCCATGTGTCCCAGCATCACAGCATTCATGAGCCACCTGGTACCTAGAGGTATGTAGAAAAAACACGTAAAGCTGTGTCTATGTCTGAATTGCCAAATCACTCTGAATCTCTCCGAACTGATCTGCAGCATTCCGATTCAGTTCAGAGAGATTAAAGGATTCTCTGATTCACTCGGATTTGGAGATTCAGCCACTGAAATCGAGCCAAATCAAATCAGGGACTGAAGCTTCACACAGCCCTAGTTTCTAGCATTCTCACATGAATAGTGGAAGCATCTGTACATGCCCCCAACTGTGCATTTGTTACTGCGCAGTCCTTTAGTATTTGCTTTAGCAAGTACTAAAGGACTACGCAGTAACTGCCATTACTGCACCAGGCAGCACACAGGTCATTTCCAACCCTACTCAGCATTAGCAACGAGCCACCACTCAGCGTCACAGTTTGTATCTGCCAATCCTATGTTGCCACAGCAATGAGTTACGTTTCCATAGCTCATTGCTATGGCAACATAGCATCTCACGTAGACACGCCCAGTGTAATACAAGGAGCCCGAGTTTAGTTCTGTGGAGGAATAGTTTCCCTTCACGGTTAAGGATGATCAGGGCTCAGCAACATGCAGCCCATGGGCCGGATCCAGTCCACCTACCTTTTCCAGCCAGGCTCTGCCATCCTGCATACTGCAAGAAACATCCCAAAGCATGGAAAGAAGAGGAGGTAGAGATGAAGCGGTGGGATAGTTTGTTCTGTATCATGCAGTAGGCAGCAGGTCTCTAACCAGCCCAGCGTATGATGCAAAACAATTTTGGGACACATGGAGGAACCACAGCTGCATCTGAACGGCCCATTCTGCACCATGTGCTGGGTGGTCAGGGATGTGCTGGCACCTCTGTCTCAGTCACTAGTGCTGCAGCTACTGCCCAGCACATAGCACAGAACGGACCATGCAGCTGCAGCTCCTCCAAGTCCCCAAGACATTCTGCACCATGGACTGGTTGGGGATATGCTGGGGCTTCTCTCCCAGTCTCTACAGCTGCTACCCACGCATGGTGCAGAATGGACGCAGTCACAGCACTTCTTTCACACAACTGGAAGCAAACTGTGCTTCAGGATGTCCCCTGCAGTCTGAAAGGTCCTGGAGAGTCAAGGGCCACATTCTGGGGAGCAGCATGAGACTGGAACAGGGCTCCAGCATGTTCCTGATGGACAGGAACTGGTGGAGCAGTCAGGTAACAATCTGTATGGGACAGTGCTTGCTAGATTGCAGCAGATGGAAACTTTTTGCTGGGGTCTGCAGTGTGGGGAGTGGGACCTGCCTTCAACTGGTGTGTGAGCAAAGGCTGCCCTCCTCCCAATTCCCTTTGGGTGTGCAGGGCCAGGAATCTCACCCTAGGGAAGTAAAATTCAACCAGGATGCCACAGCACTCTGGGGTAACTTGAGATTCTTTCAAGGGTGATGCAGGTTGCCACACAATATTAGCACTGTTAGATGTGCAAACAGGGTTCATGAGCTGAACCCACAGATCTCCAACAGGAATCCATAGTATTAAAAATAATTAAGACAAAACAAAAAAAAAACAAAACACAACCTCTCACCTGCTAAAACAGCAACCTGTTTAAATTCGCTGATGATACCAAAATCTGGGGTGAGGTGAGCACATTAGCAAGGAGGGAAAGACTGCAGCAAGACTCAGATAGGTTGCAGGGGTGGGCTAACAAACACGATGCATTTCAATACTGACAAGTGCAGGGTGCTGCACTTGGGCAGCAGAAGCCAGCAGCACACTTTTAAGATGGGAAACTCCCCTCTTGAGAGCACGGAGGCAGAAAGGGATCTTGGGGTCATTACTGTCTCCAAGATGAACATGGGCTGACAACGTGTGATCACAGTTGGCAGGGCTAACCAGATCTCTATCGTGCATCCATAAGTGCATTTCAAGTAGAGCCAAGGAGGTGAACCTCTCCCTCTGCACGACACTGGTCAGGCCACAGCTGCAGTACTGTGTCCAGTTCTGGGCACCCCACTTCAAGAGGGATGTGGACAACAGTGAGAGGGTCCAGAGGAGGGCCACCCACATGATCTGGGGACAGCAGGGCAGACCCTACAATGAAAAGCTATGGGACCTGAACCTTCACAAGAGAAGGCTGAGGGGGGACCTGGTGACCATCTGTTAACTCACTAGGTGGGACCAGAAGGGTTTGGGAGAGACCTTGTTTCCCTAGCGCCCCCCTGGGATAACAAGGAATAATGGTCAATAAGTTGTTGAAGAGTAGGTTTAGATTAGACATCCGTAAGAACTACTTCAGTTAGGGCAGCTAGGATCTGGAACCAACTTCCAAGGGAGGTGGTGCTGGCTCCTACCCAGGGAGTCTTTAAGAAGCGGCTTGATGCCTACCTGGCTGGGGTCATTTCAGCCTAGTTTTCCTCCTGCCCAGGCAGGGGGTCAGACCTGAAGATCTACAAGGTCCCTTCCAACCCGACTTCTATGATTCTACAAAAACACCACACATTCTGATCTGTTGTGGTCTTTCCACAAGTTCTCTGAAGAACTGATCTCTTATTTTCCTTTATTCAAATGAAATGAAGGAAAACTAACAGTGGGCATTTATCAAGGTTGAGAACCACTGCCCTAGGGCTTGTGGATAGACAGGGTTTCCTGTGATGGATGCTGTGCAAGTCTCCTATTTCTGAGAAATTGCAAGTTGGGGCAAGTCCAATAGTCCTTGTACATGTGCTTTGTGAAGGAGCCACCTGCTGTCACACTGCTGCTGAAGATCAATTATATTAAACATTGGAACTTCCTCATGACTGAGCCTTTGTTAATTCAGCCCTCCACTACTGAAAGGCTGTTGAGCTCTGCTCCAGATCATTGATCCTCAATGAAGGTGTCATGGCTCCTACATTAATCACAAGAGAAACTCAAGATTTCAAAGAAGAATCCACAGGATCCACATCCTGACCTGCTGTGATCTTTTCAAGTTCTCTGCAGCAGAATTGCTGTTATTTTTCTGTAACCAAAAACATGAGTGAAAGCAAGGAGCTGGTATTTTCTGAGTTGTACCTTAGGTCCAAAAGAGTGAACTGCTCTAGGTGATGGAAATTGGGGGAGCAGATACCGATAGCTGAATCTGGTGAAGAACTAAATTAAAATAATGTAAGTATCCACACAAGCTGAAAAGGACGTGCAAGGCCATCTCCAAGAAAGAACTGAAATGAAAACCTGATCACTTCTTCAGCATTTGGACTTTGCTTATGGTGCACATCCACAGGTGGCAGATACTAGAATGATCTTCAGGGAAGGTTAGCTGTAAAATAAGCAGGAGTAACTCTTGAGGAATAAGCAGTTGCAGACCAAGCAGAGATTTATCACTATGCTCTCCTTGCCCCATGACAGTATGCAAGCAGTGGTTCTCATTAATGGATCTATCCTAATGAACAGTCCCCAGTTCTGGTAATCCAGGCCATGGTGAGACTCTGGAGAACATTGAGTATTTCCTGTACCTCAGAAGACATCTCTTCCAGAACGATGACATCGATGAAGAAATCCAACATTGTCTCAAATGTGCAAGTGCAGCCTTTGGATGTCTGAAGAAATGGGTGTTCAAAGATCATGACATCAGATCCAAAACCAAGCTCATGGTTTATCAAGCAGTCATAATCCCCACCTTGTTGTAAGGAGCTGAGACATGGACAATGTACAAGAGATATCTAAAGTTGCTGGAGAAGTACCATCAATGCTGCCTATGGAAGTTCCTCTGAATCCAATGGGAAGATAGATGCACCAACGTTAGCACCCTCCTAACACCATGAATATTGAGGCAATGATCAGCGAACATCAACTTTGTTGGGCCAGCCACATCATCCAGATGTCAACCACGTCAACCCCAGACTCCCGAAACAAGTTTTATTCTCCCAGGTCAGCCCAGGCATACACGCAAGAGAAGGGCAAAGGAAACACTTCAGGGACATCCTCAAGGCCAACTTAAAAAAAATGTAACATCAATGTCAACTTGTGGAAGACTATTGCCCAGGAGCGCCCCAAGTGGAGTAAGAGTCTGCTGCAGTGATCTCAGTACTTTGAAACCTCATGATAACAACAGGAGATGGAAGAGGAGTGGCAGAAGTACCATATCTCAGACCAAATCAAGAACCCAGCACCACCTCTCCACATAGGTTCATAGATTGTAGAGTTGGAAGGGACCACAAGGGATCGTGTCTGACCCCCTGCCCCTGGCAGGAAAGAGAACTGAGGCCAGATGACCCCAGTCAGGTGACTATCCAGCCTCCTCTTGAAGACCTCCAAGCTGGGTGATAACACCACCTCTCTTGGAAGCCCATTCCAGATCCTGGTCACCCTGTGAAAAATTTCTTCCCAACATCTAACCTAAATCCACTCTCAACTAGTTTACACCCGTTATTCCTAGTCACTCCCTGGGGTGCTCTAGTAAACAGCACTTCCCTTATTCCCCATTGGCCTCCCCTAATAAATTTATAGGTGGCCACAAGATCTCCCCTCAACCGTCTCTTATGAAAGCTGAAGAGATTCAGGTCTCTCAACCTCCCCACGTAGGGTCTATCACGAAGGCCACTAATCATGCAAGGGGCCCTCCTCTGGACCCTCTCCAGATTCCCCACATCCCTCTTGAAGTGTGGTGCCCAAAACTGGACACAGTATTCCAACTGCAGCCTAATCAGTGCCGCATCGAGGGGAAGCATCACCTTCTTTGTTCTATTAGTCATGCACCTGGTAATGCACAACAAGGTGCAATTGGCTTTGTTGATGGCCTCGATATACTGCTGGCTCTTGTTCATCTTGGAGTCAATTATGACTCCAAGATCCCTCTCTGCCCCCGAGCTGCTGAGAAGGATGCTTCCCAATCTATAGGTGTGCTAGGCTCCTTCCCAGGTGGAGTACTTTACATTTATCTTTATTACATTGTACCCTATTTCTCTCTGCCCATTGATCCAACCTGTATCTGCTCCCTGCCCTCCAGTGTACTAACTTTGCCCCATAACTTGGTATCATCAGCAAACTTAGAAAGGGTGCTCTCCATGCCCTCATCCAAATCTGTTTTGTGCAGGCTGTGATGCCATTTCCCCTCTGTGCTAATCTTCAAATGATAGCAACCGGCCACCAGGAATTCAACAAGAGCAAAAAGTCTAGCAATAGAAACACACGTCCAAGCTGCAGTAGAGTCTGTTGATCCTAGATAGGCTTCATCAGCCATCCCTGGACACACAGATAAGACAATCTTAGAAGACAATCATCCTTGACTGCAAAGGATTGCTGCAGAAGGAGTCTCTGCAGCATTTCTTTCCCCCCTACTGCTTTGACTAAGGAGCTTTATTGTTTAAAAAAGATGTTAGTTTAACCTCCTCTAATTATATTGGTTAAATGATTAACCAATAACACTGCAGCTTGGACACAGCTGCTGCAAGGAGTTGCTTTTGAGGGGGAGGTGCAGGAAGGTGGTGGTGGCAAGTCTACCTAGATAACACAGCCCAGGTGAAGCCCTACACTGGCAGGGAGGGAATACCGATCAACAAGCAGCTAATTGCTTAATTGATGAGTCATCAGGCTATCTGCTGTTTCTCTCAAACTATGGGTATTAGTGCCCTTGCCCCTTCCCTCCTTCTTGTTCCTCCCTCCTGCCTGTCCTGCTGCCTCCTGGTTCCTGCTGGGGCAAGTGTGTCTTCCTTTCCCCTCTTCCCTGCCAGACTGCACAGGTCACATGCTAAATGATAACTGCTAAGCTAACTGGTTACCACTGCACTCGCTCTGACAGTTAAAGACATCTACTCCATCAGATACTAAAATTACTAAAGGGGAGGAAGAGACGTAATAAAAAAGACAAAATTTTAATCATTTGAAAAATACATGAAACTGATAAAGTTTTTTATTTTCTAAACATACACGTCTATCATGATACAGACAAAAAATTAAGTTAGCAAAAGGATGGTTTCCTTCCTGGTGAAAAGAAAAGAAGCCATCTGTCTGCACCCATAAATTTGTACCCATAAATTTGAGTACCTTTACCATTTATGGTAATTGACTGCAGTTTGAAGCATTCAATCTCAGACCTAATCTAAACCATTTGTAAAGCTGTCACTGGCATTATTACTGAGTTTTAGATCAGGCCCTTGGCACGTACAGATAAATTACAGGTTAGAGTTCTGAAGGTGCAAACTGTGCCTGGTCCTTAGCCCAGCTGAAAATATACTTTGAAATTTATTGTGGCAGAATTCAAACGGAATACAGACCTAAAGAAAAATGTGTGTGTTCCTGATACTCATATATTTTCCAAACAAACTTAGGTCTTAAACCAATCATGCTACGCTCCCATTTCCACAGACAGAAACACTATCGTCCATGTGTAATGACACAGCTGAAATACTGGGTACACAGTAAACACAGACTGATGGATTGGTAGCGCTCGTGGAAATCCGCCTGACTGAAACAGGATCTCCCATTACAAAACAGGAGATGAGAACAAGACACAGAACATAATATTTTATAATAGCATTGGCTCTAAAGCCCTGGGAGGCAGCAGAATGCACAGCACTGTGAATCACAGGTTAGAATGGCAAGGTCTCACTGACCAAAAAAAGGGGGAATTTAGTTGGCCATTAAAATAGTAGGTCAGAATTCAAATTAAATGTGACTAAAGTCATCTTCTTATTTCTTGTCTTTTAGTTTGACATGTCACAGCTCATTAGTAAACAAGGTCAATTCCAAAGTGTGCATGTCAAATAAATATGCTACCAAAGAGATGGCTAGACACTTATTTGATATGTGAATATACAGTTACTACTATGTTTCTAATAATTTGATTCTGGACTCTATGAATCAAGTCCAACAGATAGGCAAAAGACCTGTACTATACTGAAGAATGCCATATTCATTTCCTGGTTTATCAATATTAAAGAGGAATGGTTAATTAAACCACAGCAAAAATATCATCTCAGGATCAGAGGACAAATTTAAGAGGAAGAGAAAAAAGAAATAAAAAGAGGTATGGCAGAATCTACTGGGTTAAGAAATGTTCTTGCTTTCTTACCGAACACATTTATGATACAGGTAGTATAAACAAAGTGCAAACCTAAATAAAAATTCTCTTATGGACCAGTCACTCTAAAGCAGTTTCAAGATCACTTCCCACTTTAAGGGAATTAAAATATTTTCTATGCCAAAGGGCTTAGTTATTGAAATATACAGCTAGCATTCCAAAATTCAAACAGAACTGATTATCAATAAGATTATTTTTGAGCCCTGAGTCTATTTATAAGTAAATTCCACAGAGCTTTCCACTTGCTATTTTGGTGCTGAGTATGGTATCAGGAGTTCAGACCCGTGCTCGCCCGGCTGAACTCTGAAAACTGGATCAGAAATGGCAGAAGGCAGGGCATGGTGGTGGCACCTTAGAGATTAACTTGTTCAAAAAATGCATTTTTAGGCAAGTTTATTATTTTCAGAGCATTTGACAAAATAGGCTGCTGCTACAACAGCTTAAACATTTCTGAATGAGTTAGTCTCCAAGGTGCCAACCTGTCTTGCCTTCTCAATAATGTGACTAACTACCTCTTTCCTAATCATGGATCAAAAACATAAATATTTAAGATCTACTGGAAACCAATAAAAGTATTTTTGTCTTTTAAGTAGATTAACTTAAGTAGATTCGGACCCAGAGGCTGGTAATTGATGCAAGTCAATTGTCGTGGTGCCCTGTGACTAGCGGGGTCCCCCCCAAGGCTCTGTCCTTGGAACCATATTGTTCAACATCTTCATTAATGATGTGGATATTGAAGTCAGAAGCGGACTGGCTAAGTTCGCTGATGACACGAAACATTGGGGCAAAGCATCCACACCCGAAGACAGGAGGGCGATCCAGGCTGACCTGGACAGGCTCAGCAAACAGGCAGACAAGAACCTGATGGTGTTTAACACTGAAAAATGCAAGGTTCTCCACCTTGGAACGAAAAAACTGCAGCATCCTTATAAGCTCAGCAGTGCTCCATTAGCTAGCACTACGGAAGAAAGAGACTTGGGCGTCATCATTGACCACAAGATGAACATGAGCCTGCAATGCGATGCTGCGGCTAGTCAAACGACCAAAATGCTGGCTTGCATCCAAAGATGCTTCTCAAGTAAATCCCGGGACATCATTCTCCGCTTGTACTCAGCCCTGGTGAGGCTGCAGCTGGTCAGGAAAACAGACCTTGTGACAGCACGCTGAGAGCTATGGGGCTCTTTAACCGGGAAAAGCGCAGGCTCAGGGGTGATCCGATGGCTGCCTATAAGTTTATCAGGGGTGACCACCAGTATCTGGGGGAACGTTTGTTCACCAGAGCACCGCAAGGGATGACAAGGTCAAATGGTTATAAACTACTACAAGACAGTTTCAGGCTAAACATAAGGAAGAATTTCTTTACTGTCTGAGCCCCCAAGGTCTGGAATAGCCTGCAATCAGAGGTGGTTCAAGCACCTACATTGAACACCTTCAAGAAAAAGATCCGATGCATATCTTGCCGGGATCCTATGACCCCAGCTGACTTCCTGCTTTCGGGCAGGTGGCTGGACTCAATGATCTTCTAAGGTCCCTTCCAGCCCTAATGTTTATGAAATCTATGAAATTAATACTTTCTTTCCCCATTATTTTTACGGTGCTATTACAACATCAGCAAAAGAATGAAAATAGCTACCCATCTTCTCCAATGTACTGGTATGCCATGACATCATGCTGGATTGACAGCCACATCACCACTTATAAATTTTGTAGGCAAAATATCGTAATGCCGAGTAAACTTTTCAAACCATCATCAGCCTTTTCCATGAGGTGCCATCAGACATGTTTAAAAAAGATTGTCTGAGGCATTTATTCGCATGATGCATTTTTAAATAAAGAAGGACAGGCTCCAAAAATGTATTTTTCCATAAATACTTAAACCTTACATTAAAAAAAATTAGAACTATTCCATAAGTATACCTGTAGAAAAAAAATATTATGTTCTTTTTAATAAGAAAGTGTATGATTCAAGCAACTCCTGCTTTAATGAATCAGTATGGTCCCAAGCACAGTAAAACAAGATGACTACTTTCCAGAATTTGGTATTAACAGTCATAAGAACTGGGGGAAGGGAAGGAAGAGAGGAAAGTGGAAATACTCGTAAGGAAAATTACTGGATTTTCCCAAACTTACATAAAAAATAGTCACAAGCATCAAGAATCTTAAAGTGCTTGACCTGGACAAATAACTAAAGTTTACTGGTACAACTATGTTTTTCTTAGCATTATTTGAAGACAGAGACCTGTATAAGATACTTCAGTTATTTCCGATTTAAGAATGACAATTTATTTACAAGTCACATGCTCTTCTTTAATATAACCGTTTCATTTCCTGAGGTCTTTCGTGCAATGTTAACTATGCTGGCGAGAAGTGGTCTCACTGGGGTCAGTGCTTGGTCCAGTACTTTTCAACATCTTTATTAACGATTTGGATGTGGGGGTGAAGAGCTCACTGGCAAAGTTCACAGATGACACCAAGTTATGGGGAAAGTGTGGTTATGCTTGAAGATAGGTTACAGATATAGGTGGACCTAGACAGGCTGCTAAGTTGGGCAGATCAGAATGTGATGAAGTGCAACATCAAGAAATATAAAGTGCTCTACCTTGGGACAAGCAAACCCCAACACACCTACAGGCTTGGCAGCACCAAAGTGACTAGCACCATGAATGCAAGGGACCTGAGGGGTAATAACCACGGTATGAATATGAGCCAGCAGTGCAATGCTATAGCCATCAAGGCAAATACTACTCTGGCATGCATCAATCGATGCACCTCTAGCAAAACACCAAGGAGGTGATTCTTCCGCTCTACTCAGCACTGATGAGACCGCAGCTAGAGTGCTGCGCCCAGTTCCCGGCACTATATTTTAACAAGGGCATGGACAAGCTTAAGAGAATCCAAAGAGCAACCTGTATGATTAGAGTCTTTCATGGCAAGCCATACGAGGAAAAGTTGAGGGATCTGGGACTCTTCAGTTTGAAGAAAAGGCGGCAGAGAGGGGACCTGGTAGCAGCTTACCACTACATTATGGGAATACATCAAGGGCTTGGTGAGCAACTGTTCACCAGGACGCCCGAGGGGAAAACCAGGAGTCATGGCCACAAACTCCTGGAAGACTGATTCAGGCTCAACATCAGGAAAAACTTCACAGCCAAGGGGCGTGTCCAGATGAGCGCACATGTGCCTCTTGCTGTGTATCAACCTCCTTTGAGATGCTACAAGAGGCACATGTGGGAACAAAAAAAGTTCCCTGCACTGCAAATTTGCAGTGGGGGGCAAAATTAGACCTCTGGGGTCAAAAAATACCCTGGGGGACAAAGTGTGGCAGAGCACAGTCCGGGACCGTGCCGTGAGGCAACTGGAGGCTTGGTCTTCCACAGAGATGCTCTGGTAGCCAGCCAGAGAACCTCTATGGCTGGCCCTCACCCCAGTGCTGAAGCATGCTGTCTGCCCGTGTGGGGCAGGCAGCAGTGCAAGCTGCAGGGACCTAGACCCAGCTTATGTCAGGTAAGTAGGGAGATGTGGGACTGGAAGGATAGGGGGTGGACTATGAAGGGGCCTGCCTAGCCTCAGGCCCAGTTCATTCCCCCAACTCACCATACATTCCCCTGCCTCCCACTTGCTCTCCCAACTGGCCCCAGCCCTCCACACTCACAGACCATAGCAGCAGCAGAATCCCCAAATTGTCTCCAGTCTCTTGATCACTCCCCTGCTTGTCTCCAGCCATCAGAGGCTGGAGATGAGAAGGGGAACAAGTAAGGGGCTGAAGATGAGCAGGGGAACATCTCCAGGAGCTTATCTCCAGCCTCCTGCTCATTCTCTTGCTCATCTCCAGCACCCTGAGTAGGTGCTGGAGACGAGCAGGGGGCTGAAGACAAGCAGGGGACAAGTCTGGAGGGGGCTGTAGCCCCTGGGGGGGTGGGCTGGGACCCTGCAGGCAGGGCAGTCTATGTACTGTGTGTGGTGGGGACTCTGCCCCTCTTAAGCAGCCCCCACACCCACAGTCCCACTACACCTACCCACACACTAACCCGCACCCTCTCCACATCCCCCCCCCATCCCGCTTCCCACCCCCCTCCTGCAAAACCCACATCCCCACGTCACACACCCACCACATGATAAGGAAACCAAAAGCAAACATTAAAACATATAGATACTTAGGATTTATTTTATTAGAGATACCGGTAGGCTTCCAAATTGTTTTAACATTGTGAATACAGCAGTAAAACATTGCCCAACTGATCAGTCCCTCTCTCTCTCTCTCT
>JAGPOW010002118.1:3572098-3588833 GCA_030014935.1 Caiman crocodilus | reverse complement strand
CTCTCTCTCTCTCTCTTTTGTTTCAATTGTGGAAGAACACGGATTTTGGTGCATTTTAAGAAGTGAATTTGGGATGCTGCTTCAGCAGTCCATTTGGCACAAGGGGTAGATCCTAATTGCCCAGACCGCAGAAGCTCCCGTCTATTTGTCCATCCAATTATCATGGGCAAGGCTCACTTAGCTAACTAGTAGCCCCTTTTCATGGGGGCTAATGAACAAATGGAACAACTAAATTCTTGGGACAACTTCCCAGAAGCTCCTGAGGGCAAGTAACCCTGAGCTTCTGGCCAGGGCAGGTTTTTATACCGCTAGGGTCAGCACAGGTGCTGGCCCCAGTTTCTAGTCCCCCCTGGCTGCGGATTCAGGATGAGCCAGGCAGGGTTATTTTGCCCCAAGTGCACTTTGTTGTGGAGCAAATTGTACCATGTCCAGGCATGTGCACCGAGGCAAAATACCCCAGCTCAAATTTGCACTGGTTCTATTTGAGCTGCTACAAGAGCACATGGTTGCATGTGTAGATGCATCCAGACTGTGGAATAAGTGCCCTCCAGAGGTGGTGCAATCACCTACCTTGCAAATCTTCAAGATGAGACTAGACGGTCACCTTGCTGGGGTCACCCAACCCCCCAGTTATCTTCCCTGATTGGTGCAGGGGGCTAGACCCGATGATCTTCTGAGGTCTCTTCTGGCCTTACAGTCTATGTTGGAGGAAAATGTAACCTGCAGCTTTGCAACAGAGTATGTTACCCGGTATAGTGTTACCTGTAGACAGGTCTGTATCGGAGCACTGTGGGGGATTACACTACGTTTAAGTAGTTAGATTTAACCAACATCATGCTACTGGTTTATCAAGGCAATAAATAAATAAAAACCAAACACTGGTGTCTTACACCGCTGCAGGTTACTCAGAGCCATCATTAATTTGGAATTTTGATCTATATGCCTTCACCCCTTCTGCACAGTAATTTTGTATAACCATAATGTTATGCAGACAACAGTCTATTATTGAAAAAGGTGGTTATCACTTCACACTCAATACTGAGCATTTCTGTAAGGAGAATCACTAATTGTCTGCTAACAGTTATGCTGCAGTACTAACATGGAATACATACAGCCTGTTAAAAATTTAACCTCATTACAATTATATTGATAATTAGAAGAGGCTGCATTATTACGCCTCTACAGCACAAAATTATACATATCTTTTTAGTAAAGCTGAAATGCGCCCCTTCCTTAGACAATGCTGATTTACAGCCGTTTCTTTGCCTACGTCCCTATTCTTTATTTCCTTTTTCTATCTTTGGATCATTTATGCTACTAGAAGTTTCTCAGCAGAAAACAACACAAAATGTAAAAGGAGGAGAGACTGTACTGTAAGATGGGAAGAGGCTAGAGATGGAAGAGAGATAAAGCAGAAAGTTTCTGCAGCAATGGGAGAAGAGGGGGAGGGAGAAAGGGTCATCTATAATTATATGGATCAAACAGTAATCTTACACAACTCAGCAGCTCTAAGTACTACCTAGCACTGTGTCAAATGACTTAATACTACACCCTTGCTTGTACTAGTAATTCCACAACACTAACACATTCCAGGCAATATTATGTTAAATACCAGCGTGCCACATGGATATTTATCTGAATCTTCTTCATGCAGATGAACTTGGCTGTTCCACACAGAGGGAGGCTTCAGAAGTAGTTTGTTAGCCATGTCTGAAGTCAGGAAGGTGGTGCTTCAGTGCATGGTAATAAAGATGTTCACTGATAATACTTGTAATGTGGAGGTGCCGCTTTAAAGCTACCCACAGGTGCACAAGAGACACTAAATGAAGGAGAATTCCTCAGTTCAAGCCAAGCACAGCTGTTTAGTTGGCATGGCCAGGAACACTCCTTAATAAGATTGTGTTTAGTACCTCCAAACAATTTACCTGTCTATACTTTTGATCTGCCAATGGACATTTTATTAAGGGGAGACTAATGTGTTGTGGCTGCGATGGCCCCAGGAAATAAATGTACAAGTCAAAATTTTTTTCCAATAACTTTTATTGGACAACCTGTATAGTTGGGAAAGATGCTGACCAATCTTTCAGGCACAAAATTCCCACTTTAAAATATATTGTATGTGGGATGTGCTAGACGCATAGCAGAGCAGCTCCCTGAGGAGGCAGCCCCAGGTGCTGCCAGGCCAATGGTGGTGAGGGGTATTTTTACACATACCCCCAGAGGTGCTGCCTGAGTAGCTCCCCCTCTCAGTCATAGTAACTGGAAATGCTTTTATGCAGATTTTAAGTTTTAAGAGTAAAACAACCCCTACCCTCCAACAAGAATTTCTGGTTCCTAGTCTCTCTCTTTTTGCCCCACCCCCTTGATTGTGTGCACTTCAGCCTTTCATTGCTTCTCCTCCCTACTTTATTTCTTGCCCCAAGTCTCCTCCAACCATCCTCAGATCCTCCTGATTTTTCTAGCAGTTTCAATTAGCCCAGAACATGTTGCTGACTGATGCTCCTCATCTATTTTAAAAATACCCAACCAAAAGATAAAAATAATACCTCAAGCTTTTATCTACATTAAGAGATTTGTATTTTACTTTTCTGATAGTCTCTGTTGTCTGTCCTACAATTACAACCCTTTTAGCCATTCTGGCCTTAGGTTAACCTGAGCTAAATTTAAACTTAAATGAACTCCAGTTAAACACCAACTTAACTTAATGCAAGGTAATAAAATCCCATTGAGTTCAATGAGTCAGATGCATGAAGTTAATTGCATATTAAGAGTTTGCAGAATTGGGCCTAATTCTCTAGTTCTGTCTTTCCTTTGCTAGAAGCCTTTTGTTCTTAAAGGCAGTTCAATATATAATCATGGATTCCAGTTCTCTCAGTTATTAACTAATCTATTCCCCCAAGCATCCCTCTTTTTTTTTTTATAACTTCTCCTTTAACTAGCATTAAAATCAGTTGTTTACCTAGTTCTGTTATGGGCATACTCCCTTTGTCTGCAATTCTGAATGTAATACAATTCTTAGTTTCTTTCTACTATGAGTGCTTTTCATTTTAAAGCAATCCCTCATGAAACCTTTCTGAAGCACTGTAGGGTTATGGGTTCCACCGTACCTTTTAGAACAGACGAATTCGGCCTTTAGACCAGACTATAATTCTGATAGCATCACATTCGCTCAAATCCTGCCTGCACTAGTGTTTTTCAGGAAATGGCCTGCTCTCTTCCTGCTCCAGCAGTGAAGTGCCAGCGTAGACACTGCACTTGTGGTTTTGTCATGGTGACTTGACAGCGCACTCAGAACAGGCCCCATAAAAACTTGCTGCAGGCCAGCAAATTTTTACAAATGCTGATGGCCGGCACGCACTAACCATCATGCTACTAAGATTACCAGTAGATGATTTTGTCACAAGTGCTACGTAGACAGGAATTCAAATTAAAAAAACCCACCCATATCAAAGTAAGCCAGCAGTGCAGTAAGTCTCTCAGTTTCTACTTTCAGGAAGCCAGTCAAATCAGTCAATGGGGAATGAAATAATGAATTCCATCTATTATCAGATTGGAAGGGAACTGGCAATGGTCTTTCCTACTCTCAGAGTCTGCACCAACATTCTTGGCTTAGATACCAACATTTTCTGATTTAACAGACAATTGTGATAGCTCGGAGAATACAAGTTACACGCACACAATTTGATCGTCTTCTTGCATGGCTATCAGTAAGTCTACACCATAGTCATGATAGAGGTCATGAAGACCCACCGAAGCTATGGCAGGTACCGGCAGTGGTACGAACACAGGAAAATGAAGCTCTGGCTGCACTTCCTGAAAATTCACCCAGTTTCTGAGTTAAGTACTGCAAACGGCACAGAGTTCTGTGTTAGAGTGCTTACGCTGCTATTGGCAGGGGAGCTGGCTATACAGCCTGAAGACACAACAATAAACACATAAAACAGAACAATAGGGGTGCATGGATAAAGATTTTTTGGATCAATACCGATGGCTTATTATTAATCAGCCGTATTGGCTGATACTGATGCGATTGCTGATACACAGCTTGGCATCTTGGAGAGCAGTGTCTGGCTGGGTAGCCTGTTGCAGGGCAAGGGGCATGGGGAAGGGAAGGGGAGTAGGAGGGCAGAACAAGGCCCCCACAGTAAGGGAAGGAGTGGGGCTGGGGCAGATGCTGCACAGCCAGGGTGAGGTGGCGCACAAGCCAGAGCCACAAGCAGCTCACCTGGCGGTTGCAGAGCAACTCCCGCCACTGTGCACACCCTGGGGGAGGCATGGGGGCACATGCCACCCAGATAAGTGCATGAGACAAAGGCAGGCTGCTTGCTACAGACTTGAGGCCAAGGGGGAGGGGCTGGGCCAGGACTGTGCTTGGGGTGGGTGGTGGCAGCAGCACTGGGAGGGGAGGGGAGGTTACATGGGTCAGGTACTACAGCCACCCCAAAATTCACCACAGCCCCCTCCCAGCACAGCCACCATCTACCCTGCCCCTGCCTTCCCTGAGTGCAGCCCCAGCGCAGCCCCCGACTAGGAAGAGTCCAGTGGAGCCCCCAGCTCTGACCCTACGGCCTGGCCTTGCCCCACGTGCAGGTCCAGGGAGCATGTACCCCTCATACCTCCCCCAGAGTGCAGAGTGGCAGCATGCCTCCCAGACAAGCTGCTTGTGGCTCCATCCTGCACCCCACCCAACCCAGGCAGTGTCTGCCCCATTCCCTCCATCATCGCAGGAACCTTGATGCCCTTGCCCCCTCAAGCCCTTTCCCTCCCCTATGCCCCTTCCCCCTCACAGACTTACCAGCCAGATGCTGTTCTCCAAGCTGCTGGGCTGCACTCCTGGCTGCATGCACACTGCACACATCCACAATAAGTATGCAAGGCTTGCACGTGGCATTTAATTAGCAACATTAGCAGCCACATAAAGCAAAAAAAGCCAATTGCCAATAATGTCAATATTCCTTTGACTGGTGCCGATATAATATGGATCGATGTATTGGTGCACCTCTACTAAACAGATTTCCTTGGCAAAGCTTTCCAAGCATATGCTTAATGTGAAATAGAAGTCCTCAAGAATGTCATTGCCATGAACGCTGACACGTTTAAGCCCTTTCCTCTACTCCCTTTAATTCTGCTACTTGATAAGCTAAATATTCAAAGATGCAGATCTAAACAGATACACAGAACAAGTTTTTTAAGCCATGCCTTAATCACCATACCAAGCATCCCACTCTACTCCACTTCATCTCAGCATTAAATTAATCCTGCTAGGTGGTCAAGAAGCATAACACTTCCCAACTAAGCTGAGTCTTGAAATACACGCCTTGCACATGAATATAAACAAACCTTTTCTATATTTACTAGATCATATAATTTATATCAATTGGCCAAAGCAATTATTGTAGAGTCTTGAAGAAAAGTCTGCCCTCACTTTACATTTATACATGGTAACTTCTGTCATTCTTTAATATGCAATGGAAAGTGTTCTGTTTTATAAAATAAATTATATCTGAATAAAGAATAAATATTCTAATAAATCTACAGAGGCTGATATTTTGATTAAATGTTCGTATTTCAGATTAATATTTATATAGGGAAAGATTCTGATACCAGTCTCAGATATGGCAGACCACCTGTGCTATTATTCACCTTTGCAATACTGATCTCAACTAGCATTCATGAATTGCTATATTTTAAGAAAAAAAAATATTAACTTGCATAGTACTGATTCTCTGTCGATAATAACATTGCCAATTTTTTTATAGTAAAAAAAACAAACAAACATAAAACAAAAATTTCAAAAATATCAGCTGGCCTGCAGATTTATTACCATTATCCCCTCCGGGAATAAAAGCAAATAAAAGACAATGCAAATAAAAACAACATAGCTGTTTCTCACTCTACATATAAGCCTCCATTTTTCCAAAAGTGACATAGCAACTACATGTTCTTTCACTGTTGTGCGCAGAATATCATCTAAATGTAAATTTCAGCCAGTGCTCAGTCTACCAGCTTCTCAAACAGTCAATAGCAGGGGTGGGCAATTATTTCAGCTGGTGGGCTACTTAATGAGTTATAGTGAGCTGTCAAGGCCCTCAAGTGTGGCCCTGACAAGCACCTCATCCCCCTGGTCACCATCTTGGGACAAGAACTCCCACCGCCTAACCTCTGACATTTGCCACTGGAAGTACTCTTTTTAGGAACAGGGTTTGCCACCTGGGAACCACCCTCCCCATTATATATTAGAAGTCAAAAATCTACAATAACATATTTTTATTTAAAAATAAATATTGTCGTGATGTGTGTGCGTTTGTCCTGTGTACATAGGGGCGATTGCATAATAGCTCAAAACAAGTCTAACTTTTATATATTGGGGGGAAGAATGTGGGGGGGATATGGGGAGGCATGGGGCTTGTGTGTGCATGTGACAGTGTGCTAGTGGGTATAGGGGGGATGATGGAGGGAGAAAGTGGCTGAGGGTGTACGTGTAGATGTGTGTGTGGTAGGGTGTGTGCATGTAGCAGTGAGTGGGGTTCCCTTCTCAGAAGCACGCAGGTGTGTGCGGGGTGTGACTGTGTGTGGTTGTTGGGTTTGCAGGGAAGGGTTTGAGGGTATGGTGAGGTGTGTATGGGAGCCCCCAAGCCAGTTAACACCCACCTCTGCCTCCACCCCACAACAACCTGGAATCTGTGCACCCTGTGGTGCCTCCCCACCACCACCAGCAGCACGCAGCCTTCGCCTGCTCTACACCATGCAGTTGTGATGCATCCTTGCTGCCCCCTGGCCACACAGTGGGGTTGGGGTGGCTTCATGGCAGGACTGCCTTTCTAGGACCTATGCCACATAGCCCTGACCCAGCTCACCCTGTGCCTGCTCTGGACTTGCCTGTCTAGGCTGACCACAGCAGTGGCACCAGGCAGAAACTGTTGCTTGGCGCAGGGGAAAAGCAACCCCTCCTCCCACGCCATGCCAGGCTGCCCTGTGCCTCCATCACTGCCACCTCCGGGTTGCCCTGAATGGTTGGATGCCTGCATGGGTACCTCCAGGTTGTCCAGCACAGCAGCGGTGACAGTGCAGAGTAGCCACAGGGCAACCCATGCTGCTGCTGCTGCAGCTCAGCCCAGATGGGCGAATCCAGAGTAGATATGGGGTGTGCTGAGTTGAGACGGTGTGGTGTGGGTCCCCACCAGTATGACAGGGCTGGGAACCGGGGTGGTGGCAGCCAGAAGCAGCCAGTCACCTGGGCTGCCTAGAAAGGCAGTCCCACCGTGGAGTCGCCCCAGCCCTGCTGCATGCCTAGAGGGCAGCAGGATGTGCCATGGGTGGGCAATGCTAGGTGCAGGCAGGACCAAAGGACTTGCTGTGGGCTGGACAAAGCCCCTTCGGGAGCCAGAGCCAGCCCACAGGTCATATTTTGCCCACCCCTGGTCAAGAGCCTCTTTAGAAAAACCGTCACATATAGTTAGGTGACCAATAATCTCTGAGAGGAAAGAGTAATGATGACTTCCTTTCCGACTTCCTTTTAAAGAGTCAACAGAGATATGACTGGAATTGGAGAATGCATAAGGATTATGAAAGAATGTAAATGAAGAAAGAGTAAAATGCTAAGACAGGAGGGAAGAAAGAAGCAAAGGGAAAATAACAATGCAAGTGAGGGAACAAGACAACTAAGGCAACCAAGGTCCCTCTCTCCAGTATAACATATGTAAGATATCTCCTCCAGTGCACTGAATGGCCAGATGGAAACTATGTAGGAGAAACCAAACAACTATGTATCAGAATGAATGCACATTGAAAATCTATCAGACAAAAATACCCAATTACCTGTGGGCGCACACTTCTCACAAGACAAACACTCTCTCTCCAGTCTCTCAGTTCTAATCCCAAAAGGGAATTTACAAAACACCTTTTGTACATAAGCCTATGACCTTCATAAATCTACTGGACACAAAAAATCATGGACTAAACATAGACATTGGATTTATGGTGCACTATAGCCTGCCTGTCATCTGATAACCTTTACCTGCTACATTCTTTTATGGGTCAACATTCCCCCTTCCCGCCTACTCATCTCCCGCCTATTAATTCCCATCCCCTCTGATCTTTCCTGCCACACATCTGCATTTTCACAGACCTGCATTTTGCATATTGGCTTAAGCCTTTATTCCACCCAGGAGAGCATTCAAATACCAGCAGACTCTTCCTGTGCTTGAAGGAGGGCGTTTGTGCCCCAAAAGTTGTAAAGAACATTTTTTCCAGCTATTTAGTTGGTCTAAAAAGAGATAACACATTCACCCAAAGAACCCTGTCTGCCTATGTCCTGAAACCAACACAGCTATATAACCAACACTTCATAATGTATAACATTAGCATTTAAGCCAAACTGGCATCTCCCCTAGTCATTTTTAAAAGTGCCATAACATCAACAACATCACTAATAGGATGCAAATTCATTTACAGGTGTGCAGCTGTCAAATCATTACCTCCAGACAACTGCTGAGGGGGAATTCAGGTTATTAATCTGAAGGAAAATGAGGCTAACAAATACATGGATGTGATTCTATGGTGATAAGTATAAGAAACTCATTGAAAGATTTCTGCAAGATTACTACATTTGATATGAAACATGGAAGAGTCCTTGTAACTTGGTATTGCATTTACTGCAATTTTGATAGTTAAAAAACAGACTTTTTTCATTGCAATTTTCTATTTTTTGACAGAAAAAGTCAACATTATTTCACATTTTAATCTTCTTCCTGCCACTGGGGACCTATTGATTTTTTATTTTCCTATTCCTGTGAACAAATGAAACAGAAGGAAAATTCTCCTCTGACAGAAGAAATTTATTCAGACTTCTGCTGCATCATCTCATATGACAAACATATTAATTTTAAAAGGTACATACAAGCAAAAAATGCCAGTAAGAACCAAAAGTTTCCAACCTCAGTGCACGTGTTCTTATAAGAGTAATTTACAAGTACCTTAATAGCCCCTTATGCCTGAAATTCAGGGCTTAAACCATTCCCCACTCCATTTTTCCAAGAGAAACCAGTCTTGCACCAGCACACACATTCAAAGACTCTTCAGTAGTGGTAAAAAGCCAGGATTTATGTACACCAGTGATTTTCAACCAGGTTGCTACAAGATCTTTTTAAGGGTGCTATAGGATGCCAGGCAATATTAGCATTGTTAGCTATGCAAATGATTCGCCAGGTAAACCCAGATATTTCAAACAGGAGTCCATACTACTGAAAACACCCTGTCCTGTTTTGACCTTTCTGAATTCTTTGCTTCGGAAGAATTGCTATTACTTTTTTACTCTTTTTTGGCTATGGAAAGTTAAAAGTTAACGTTTTCCAAGAGGTGACTTGAGTATCAAGGCTGAGAACCACTAGTTCACACAGTCTTTGTACCAATGTAGTTAAACAGGTGCCCCTAGTGGGATACAATTAAACTGGTATACAGGTGCTTGTATTAGTATTGTATGGCTTAAGCACTTTTCATGCATTCATGCGGAGAGACTATACCGATATGTATACAGGCATTTCTAAGCACATATACTTAAGACTGTCCACGGTGTAACCACAAGAATATGTTGCCATCACTCCTTTCCTGCACCATCAGGATAGTGGTTAGATCAAGCGCCCCACAGATCTCCAAGCACTCACAGGATTTAAGGTTGGCCACTTCTGGGTGAAATTCAGCCTAATTATCAGTTTATGAAAAATCAGTAAGAGACCCCACAAGAATGCAAATGTGGAAAATGGATATCTACAGTTTTATCACTGATTCAACACAAAGTCAGATCACTTACACCAGTCAAAGGTGACTCATTTTAAACGTTCAAGTCACTGTTGAGTAAAGTGATAACAGCAACCCCTCCCACCCCGCAGATAAGTTACCAAACTTAACTCAGGATTTGATCCAAATCCCTCTGAAATCAATGGGCCAAAGGCAACAATAATATATATTTTAAAGAAAATAATAATACTTAATGTTAAGCACTATAGGATGGTTTAACATAATTAAATATTATCAAGTGAGCAGTAACTAATCTTTCAGCTTCCTTATTTTATGGGTAAAAAAAGAATAGAAAATGCAAATGCCAGATTAATGTTTTATGGTCCGTGGTCAAACTCCTATTTCCAATGCTTTTTAACTGAACACACAGCTGGCTTAAGCATTTAATATGCTATTGAGGAACATAGACTAAAAGGCCATATAACACTTTTACCTTTGGGAGATGTTGTTCCTCTCAAAGACTTGTATGTTTGCACATAGAGTTATAGCACCAGGGCTTATGGTGGCACATTTACCATATTTATCTAACTCTAAAATAACCCTGATTTTAAGATAATCCCCCCAATAATTAGATTCTATAAATAGTAAATTTGAAAATTTTCCATATGTAGAATGTAATCATTAGAGGGATGTCTTAAATTCGCCCCCCCCCACTCTCTGCAGCACTGCAGCAGAGACAGCAGTAGTAGGAAGGCAGGAAGGAAGTAGGGGAGGTCAAGAAGTCTAACACCTACCCCCTGTCTCCCAACATCTTGCCCTGCCACTATTTGCCCTCCTGTTACTTGCCCTGCTCTTGCCTGAACTCCCTGGCACCTGCCCTCCTCCCTGCATTGCTTCCCCCTTGCCTTTTCCCACCACCCTTGCTTTTCATGTCCTCCCTATCATCATCTATCCTCTCCCCATAGCCTGACACTTCCAGCACAGCCTCAGCCTCATTCTAAACCAAGGCATAAAACATGCTCTTGCTCCAGCCCAGCCCAGCCATAGCTATTGGGGGCGGAGAGGGAGGGGGGAGGAGGAAGGTCAGAAACAGTAGAGAGCAGGCAGCAATTGTGGTTCCACTTCTGACTTGGCAGCTGCAGATGTGACTCTGGCCCCAACCCCACCTGTCATGTCCCTTCCCACCCCTGATTTGTACTCAAATCCAAGATGAAGGGCTTCCCCCACCCATGTCAAATGGAAGTAGTTCAGTAAAAATGTAAATTAAAGCTGGTTAAACAATTTGGAAAGGGAATTACTGTAATTCACGTATTTCCCTTTTTTTTTTTGCTGTCATACTATGAAATCAATGCTTGTTAAATTATCAGTAAAAACTCAAACATGCAAAGAGGTTTGGCATGTTCAGACCCCCTTAAAAGGAGTCAGCTACAAGCCTAATGATCAGCAAGGCTAATCAGCTCAAGAATTTCTTTCCCCATGCCATTCAAGCCATCTTCTAATGTACATTATAGACCAGAGATTCCCAACTTTTTCTTATGGCACACTTCCTTCAAATTTACCAGCTGCCTGCATACCTCTACCAGCGTATGTTTTTAGAGGTACACCAGTATATTGGTGCCATATCAGATTGGCACTGATAAAAGGAAAATTAACCTCATCAGCTATTGGCTTCTTTTGGCCAGTGTAGCCAATAACACACAGATAAATGTAATATGCTTTCTGGTGAAAGTCTCCAGACACCATGTGCATGCGTGCAGCCACACATGGCCAGGAATGCAGCCCAGCAGTGTACAGAGCAGTGCCCTGCAGGTAAGTCTGTGGAGGAGAAGGGGCATGGGAAAGGGAAGGGGAATTGGGGCGGGGGGGGAGGCAAATCAAGGCCCCCATGGTGAGGGAGGAAGTGGGGCAGGCACTGAGGCTGAGGATACTGCCCAACCAGGGTGATGAATGGGACTTTGGGGTGGGGAGCAGGACAGAAATGCAGGCAGCTTCTCCAGGGAGTGTGCGGAGGGAGGTCAGCTCCCCAGTGCTGCGCGTACCCTTGGGGGAGGCAGAGGAGGTACATTTGCCCCTTCAGATTTGTGCATGTGGTGGATGCAAGCTGCCTGCTGTGGGCTCACAGCTGTCCATCCTCCAGGAGCCACACACTGGCTGCATGCCCCTGCTTACCCTGCAACAGTGGCGAGTTGCGTCTCCCACTGCCGGGTGGGTTGGGATGTAGCACAGCCAGCATGTGGTTCCTGGGGCAAAAGGCAGCAGAGCAGACAGCCTCAAGCCTGCAGTGGGCAGCCCACCATTGCCCTCACCTGACTTGCCTCTGCTCCTAAAAGCAACCTCACACTTAAAAATGGTGGCAGCAGTGCTTGAACTAAAGTTAATTTAATGAGCATTTAATGACCATTTTTAAGTGCTAGGACGCTGATCCCTTGGACAAACTGGCTGCAGCTCTGGCCCACTCCAGCATCCCATTCACCGCCTTGGCTGGACAGCTCCCCCAGCCCCAGCCCCACACCCTTCCTCACCATGGGGGCCTTGAGCTGCTCCCCCCACACTCCTTCCCTCCTCCTCCACAGACTTACCTGCAAGGAAGGTGCTGCTCTGCATGCTGCTGGGCTGTGCACTCCTGTAAATCAGTTGGCTGATACTGATCCGATAATATGCCTACTGAAGAACAGGCTATCCGTATGTGCCAAGAAAATCTCTATTGGTGCACCTCTATATGTTTTATCTTTTAAACCCTTAAACATCAATTATCATAATTAAAACTAGCCAACTGCCCATTGAAAATGACTGTGGGGGAGGGAACAGAGGCCCCAACCCCGCTCCCCGCCTCCCCCCACCGCTTTGGGCCGGGGCCAGTGACCACCACAGCATTCATGGTGGCAGCAGGGCGCAGCTACCAGTAATCCCACCCCACTATTTGCTCCCCTCCCTCCCCTGTTCCCTGCCACTTCCCAGCTGGCTGTTGTTGCGGGGTGGTGGTTCCAGCTCCTGGCTCCAAGGAGCAGACCCAGGGGGCAGGCCCAACACTGCTGGCCTCGCCTCCCCACTCCATCACCTCTGTTATGGCAGCGCTCCAGTCCCCATCATCCCCCTCTGCCCTCCCCTCTGGCCTCTCAGTCCCCACTGGCATTGCGGCGCTCCGTTGTCTGTCCCCATCTGTGTAGGGCACTCTGACTGGCTACCGAGACAGCCAATCCGAGCGTGAAGAAAGCGTTACGGACAGACAGACAGACAGATTTAGGCTTTTATAATATTAGAATTAAATCCACGATTACATAATTTCTGCCATGTATCGCCAGGGTTGTCTTGTGTACCCCAGTTTGAGGACCCCTGCCTTAGAGGAAAGATAGTCAAGGGATTTAGACTTTGGTTCTCTCTGCAATATACCATTTTTCTTTCTAAAGGATCTCCTCTGTACTTTTTGGGCACTAACTACATGTAGCCAGTACTATATAAAATTTGAAGACTATCCTACTATTTGAAGAGTAAAATTAAAGCTATTACTGTTCATTTAGTTTTTGTCATCCATCTAGCAGTGTTAATGGCATTTATCCACAGAAAGAGACAAGCCAAGATTCCTACACCCTGTTTTAACAATATATCTCAACTGAGAACCGCTCTCACACCCTTATTACAACTCCTATAGTAATTTCTCTCTTCAAAGCATTTTACGTATTAGTAACCTATCAATCTTCTTGACACTTGTGGAACAGGTAAATATTATTTCAGTTTGCAGATGGCAATACAGAAGACAGAGATGTCTTAAGTTACTTTCAGGAGGCCAAAATTAAGAGGAAACTTTAATATCAAAAGTCCCATTTCCCAGCTTGTGTTCTCAGATAATCATACCTCTTCCATTTTAAAAACAGCCTTTTGTGCAATAAGGCCTGGTCTGCTAGGAAAGGAATCTTTTTTGTATTTAGTGGTATTCAGTATCCCAGCATATATTGTAGGAACTAGTGTCTTCTCAGTCTTATGCAGGCTGGCAGTTCTAAACCTAAGTGCTAAATGTCAGACTCCATATCCTTCAAAAAAATCTAGTTTTGACCCTCTCCTTTACTGCTGAATACTTTAACTAAATTTTGTCCCAATGAAATGCAGAGAAGTTATTGTAAAAGAAATGACAAAACATGGAAGTCAGCTAACCTTACAAGATGAATGCAACTGGACTGCAGTTGGTCAACAGTGAAATAATCTAACTTCTACTGACAAGAAAAATGAGAATTTGAAAACATGGAGCAGAGGGACTGGAAAGCAGATAGCGAAGTTACCTTCAGGAGAGAGCAGAATGAGGCAGAGAAATTGTATAGGGGTAGAGATGGGAAAGGTGATCATGGTGGATATTGTGGGGTTTTAAGAACCTGGACAGATCAGACCTAGAGATGGAGTCCAAAGCAGCAAAATAGGGAACTGATAATCAATGAAGTCAGTGAACTAGTGCTATTTGGAAAGGGAATACGGAACAAATTTATAGTAGAGGAGGAAGGGAAGAAGTAGTCATGGGTTTTTCTCTGAAGGAACTAGTGGAGAAAGCAGATGTGAAGAATACACTGATATTAGAAAGGCAGTTTTAGTAGTGCAGAGAGCAGAGGAAATCGTGGGCATCAGACTAGAGGTTCCAAAAAGGCTGTGCAACCCACAATAATATTTAAAGGAAGTGAGATGGGGATAGACAAAGAGAATGGGGACACTAAAATGCTATATCAAGAACAGCATTCGGTGAAGACAAACTCAAAGGATGGTCATTTGCTCAACAAGACAATAAATCAAGAACACAAGGTCAAATGAGGCTGACATGCAGGATATTGGTCTGGAAACTAAAGCTGCTGAACATAATGATAAGAGGCTATAAGTAGAGAAAAAGGCAAACCCCAAATGTTTTACAACAGAGAGAAAATCAAATGTGGACAAGTCAAACATGGAAAGATGAATATGGAAGAAAAGGGAAAGACAATAAAAGTCAAGTGACCATAGCACTCAGCAGAAGTCAAGGCAACGAAGTCCAATGAGCTACCACACTCCTTCATGAATCGCTTCGGACATGGTGCAAGAGAAGAAATAGCACTGGAAGCTGCAGATACCTGAAGAGATAGCACTAGAAGAAATCACTGGGATGCCTATGAATACTTAAAGATGTGTCTTGACATACCAAAAAGATAGCTCCTTAAAAAAACAAAGACATCTTATCTATATCTGCTAGACAATGTCAGGTGAAGACACTATAAAAGAATGTTTTAGAATAACACATCTCAATTTCATACAATACCATTCATATTATTGATGGAGTGAACTACAGCTTCCAAAACAGAATGGTCTTTCCCAAGCACCAAATACATTCTTAAAAAAAAGGTCAAGATACACCTTTCAATAAGAAGAAAAATGTGAAGCAAGAATGTTCATCGGCACCTCTTTCCATGTTTGAAATCTGTTTCTTTACTGTTGATTTAAATGACTCAAATTACTTCCAGTCATAATGACCATCATGTTTTACTGACTACACTATGACTAAGGTTACATGATACACACACTATTTATACATAGGAACACATGCAGAGGCTAGTACTGATAATAACTCTGCAGCCATTAAATCAGATATTTAAGATCGTTCTGGGGAAAAGAGTAACAAGAAACATTCAAAAGCACTAGACCTTTGGATTGCAAGGTGCACTTTGTAAACATACACACTGGTATTTACAGTTGTCTGTTTTTTTTCACCTGTTATCACAGACCAACTAGAAGACTGCATAATAAAGCTCTGCTTATTAATGCTTCAAATCTTCCAAGATAAGGTTTTAAAGTCATAATGCCTACTAAATTTATTCTGTTAAAGATACCTTAATGTACTAGAAGGTATTCCAAACACTGTGATTACTTATGCTAAATGCAATATTTTAAAAATACATCACTAAGAAACCAGAAACCTATCACTTTGACCAGAGAGCAAAGTGTCTGTTTCTCCAAGTCCTGCACAGCTTAAAATAACCTCTTAGAACAGGGGTAGGAAACGTTTTTTGGCTGGAGTGCTGAAAAAACCACAGTCTCTACCCTGAAAGGTGCCGGAGTGCCGACATGCTGGAGCCCTGCTGGAAGCAGCCTGGGCTCCACAGCTAGCAGTGACTACTTAGAGCCCGGGCTGGTGGTGGTGTGCCAAGCAAAATGGCCTTGCAAGCCATGCTTGGCACGCATGCCAGGATGGCTTACCCCCCCCCCCCCCCCCGTCTTAGAAGTTAAAAAAGAATTTTTTACTCAAGCCATCTGTTATCCTTTCCCTCCATCCATACACAAACATGCTGTACAAGTGGATTCCTCCCTAGAAAGCATGATATTACTTGCTACTTATATTGTACCTTTCCTTGGTCTGGCAGTTGGTAGGATAAGGGTGGGCCAGGAACCTCCCCCCACCCGATAAACAAAGCATTTATATTCTTAACCTGTAAAGGAGGGTTTCACTCCATATAAAGGGGTGTCATTACATCCTGTGTTCAGGCTATTAGACAAGCTAATTATAAGGAACCAAAACAAGTGTAATGTTTACCTCTTTGTACAGCCTAACAGAGATCTTCTTGTTCTTCAGAAAGTAAATAAACCCCCTGAACATGTGTTTAGTGTTGGGGAGCTAGCCTAGCTCTGATCTGATAAAGGAAATACATTATAAACAAAAGAAAAACATGTTTGTGTGTAAACACTATTCCTCCAAGAACCTTCAGTCATACAACCCATACTTACTATCAACTGGAAGTCACGAAAGGACAAAAGCATTTTTTCTGGAAAACTCCACTCATTTGTAAATTAACTGTCATCATATGAAAGACATTAATATATGTCAAGGTTACACTGTTACCTCTATAAACCATAGTCTTGTTTTGATAACTTAAAACCAGACCCCTAGCAATCTTCCTACTACTTAAAAGGACCTAGAAATGTCTGTACCAAATCCAAACATTCATTTTAAAAAGCTAAGTTTCTAGCTTTTTTTTTTCCTTCTAAATAATAGTTG
>JAGPOW010002118.1:3552687-3567839 GCA_030014935.1 Caiman crocodilus | reverse complement strand
GCAAAGCTGCCACCGCTCCCGCCTGCGAGGCAGCGAGGAGCGGCCACCGGCTATGCACGTTTACCCGTGGGGGCTGCTCCAAAAATAAGACTAAAAAACGGGGGAAGCTGCAGCCTTGCAGCCCGGCTCCTCCACGTCTCCCCTGCCCCAGGGAGCTCCTTCCCGCCCGCGGGCCCTGCCAGGCCCCGTCTTCTCCTGGGGGGTGCGGGGAGCCTCCTCCCGGCCCCGCGCCCCCGAGACCTGCCCGCTCCCCGCGCGCAGGGCCCGCCCCGGGCCGGGCGCAGCTGCCAGGCGAGCCCGGGGCTCCGCAGGCCGCGCCCGCTCCGGCCCGTTGTGGCGGCGGGTCCGCCGGCTGCTTTACCGTCCGTGTGCGGCGCGGCTCCGGCCTGGGCCATGGCTGCGCCGCGGCGGCCCCGCCGTCCCCTCAGGCAGCGGCGCGGGGGCAGCGAGCGACGAGAGCAGCCGGGCCGGGCCTCCGCCTCCGCCGCTTCATCCTGACAGCGGGCGGGGCCGCGGCGCGCAGGCGCGGGGGCACCACGGGACCGGGGCGGGGCCGGACCGGGCCTGCGGGCTTCGCGCCAAGCCCCGGGGGCTGTGGAAACGCCCGCCGCCGCTCCGGGGTCAGGCGCGCTCGCTGTGCGCTCGAGACAGACGAGACCCCGGGACACGCGGCCTGGGAGGAGCCTCCGCGCACGGGCCGGGCCTTCCTCAAGCGTCTCTTAGCAGAGGAGCCGCCTCCCCATCTCCTCATGACGCCGAGGGCTGCTTGTGCGCCGGCCGGCCGGCTTTCGGAGCTATATTTTTTGTAAAGTTTAGCGCATCTGGTGGGACCTGCGTTTCCTCAAGCGGTTCCTGCCCTCGGGCCTGGGAAAGATGTGGCAAGATCCCCAGTCGGGAAGGTTTCCAGCGCTGAGACCCTCCACGCGCGTCTCCTCGCGCCGCAGGTGTAGGCCGGGGGTGGCCAGAGGCTACACGGCTGGCGTGTGGCCTGCCTGCCCCAAAGGGCAGACTCTTTGAGTCTTGGTTTGTCTAGCTCCTAGGTCCTTGCGTTAAATGTCAGTCGTCTCTTTCATAAATCATGGGTCCAGGACTGAGAGCGAGCAGACCTGCGTTCAGCCCTTTGGTTTGAACAGATCTTTCCTTCCCTAGTGTTTCAGTTTGTTCTGCTCGAACGTGCGCAACTAGACTTGTGCACAGCACGTCAGGTGCGGTATTAGTATTGTCTCGTCAAAAAAACACGTCAAACGGTCCTCTGGAGCCTAGCAGTTTGCAGGGTTAGCCTGATTAAAGCACACCAGTTTCTGTACGCAAGAGCATACTTTGGAAAGATGTGGCGAGTGCCACATTCGGCCACCCTGCAGGCTAAATAATAATGAGGCATCCATTTCCAGCTGTCCCAAATCCAGAGCAGGGCTTGAATTCATCCTGCTGGGGTAGAGTGCTACAGCTGCTCTGAAACCATGCTCTTCCAGAGCCTTGTACAATGGCATTCGTACTTCACTAGCTCTACTAGACACAGCTTGACTCGACATTTCTATCTACTCTTTGTGGCTGCATCGCATTAGCAGTCATCTTGCAATCAGCTAGCCCTAATGCTCAGTCAGGACTTTCTTGGCAGTCATTCCCAGCATGTGATCTCTTGGCTAATAGCAGACATTCTTGTTATTATTAGTTACTAGCTTTAAATTGAATTTCATCCCCTACTATTCCTGGCATCGAGGTCACGCAGTTCCTTCTGTGTGACATCCTGATCCTCCTAACTTGTGATGATGCCTACTACTTTTTTGTCCAGTTTCAGTCATCATTTCCCATGTGGCACAAAATCAGATACTTTATTGAAATCCAAATAGATGAGATCTGCTGCCTTTCCTTTGTCCAGAAAAATCAATGGTCAAAGAAAGCTATTAAATCTGTGTCATGACCTACCTTCCAAAACCCCATATTTTACTGGATTCCATTTTTCTTTGTATCTCTGTTTTTAGTTATTCTTTCCTTTAAAATTTGTTTGAGATTCTTTCATGCAACAGAAGCCAGGCTAAAGCAGGGTTGGGCAAAATATGGCCCATGGGCTACATCCAGCCCACCAACTGGACCCTCCGTCCCCTCATCCCCTGCTGGTTCCCAGGACTGAGCGTGCAGCCAGCGCCCCCACACACGTGCACCCCCCCATACCCTCCTACACCGGTCCTACACACACAACATACAAGAGCAAGACTTTATTTTGAGCTATTATACAGTTGCCTCTATTTACACTGCTCAAAAAAACAAGGACAGGAATTATTTTTTTAAATAAAATTAAATTATGTTCTAGTAGATGTTCAATTTTTAGTATCTGGCTTGGTTTTTATCTACAATTTGTTCAGATTATATCTTCTAGAAGATTTGATGTGTGCAGCCCTTGAACGCTCACCAAAACTTGTTACGTGGCCCTTCCGCCTAAATAATTGCCCATCCCTGGACTAAGAGGCCTTTCTTACATATAGGTACTACATTTGGTATTCTACCTATAGTACCCCCTCTGATGTGACAGACTTGTTAAAACTGTGCTGTTGGACCTGTTCTACCCTATGGCAGGTCTTTTAGAATTTGGGAATGGCAATTATCTGGTCCCTATGACTTCACTGCATTAGGTTCTCTAAGTTTTGCTTTTACTTCTGATGTGGTAATTTCTGTTTCCCTACACTCATGCCCATTAGCCATCTTGCTTTTAGCCTATTTTCAGTATTAATTTCCTTTTTTGAAAACTGAAGCAAGCTATGTATTTGGTTTTGGGTCATATCTAGATTTTCTTAAATCTCTACTCCATTGTCATTGCATAATGGCCCCACTTCCTTCCTTGTGCTCTTTTTTTATGCATGTAACATGGAGGACATTTTGCTATTTAATATTGTGTGCAAAATATGGTTTGGATTGACATTTGGTAATTCTCACCTTTTTTCTACGCTTCCTGACCTCTAAAGGCACAGCTTTATTTGTTGATCTGCTCTTTCTTCTTTAGTTAAGGCTAGAGCCGTGTCCCAAAAAGCCCTTTCCCCTTGCTTAGGATATGAATTACAGATAGTTTTTTAAGCTCTGATGTGCAGAAATGTAGTTCCTGCATTTTATTGCTTAAGGTTCTTACAGTAGTGTTCAAATCTGCAACATTTTTGGTTGTTTTTGGCTGGCCACACCAATGCCTGTATGTGTGTGGAGTAGGCACAGTCCTTTCACTGATTACATCACCTAATGTCCATTTTTGTTAATAGTAGTACTTTATTTCTCCTTGCTCTCCATCCTTCTTCCCCCGATATTCCTGTATCTGTGGCTATACCCTTGATTACCTGGTATTCTTCTACCTATGTACTAAACCCAGGCATCCAGTTGCATAATTCTTTCCCAAAACTGTCCCCTCATTTCTTACTTTAAGAAATTATCTTCATTATGCAGTCTTGCATTGACAGGGTTATTCACATGTAGATTGGGTACAGGAGCTATTTCAGTTTGTCATACTGAATTGGTATACACTTTACATTACTGTTTTCAACTTATTTGCATTGATTGTTTTAAAAGTTGCCAGGATGAAATCTCTGAAGACTATAAAGTCCTCTATGAATACCCAAGGCGGCTATAGCATAGGTAGCAGCCTTTCAAACTTCATTGTGATTCAGCTGTGACAGAAATACCATCGCTAAATATAAAAGTTCTTCTCAACAGACCTTCTAGGTGTTTAGCCAGTTCTCTACCAGAACTTCCAATAGATGTGGGATTGCAATGTGCACCAAACAGAACAGAGCCCATAACATTAGTTTTACAGTTGGTACTAAACAGCTCACTTGGGGGAATTACTTTTGGCCACTATTGCTTTGGGCTGAATTTGAATCAGTGAAGGTCTTTGGGCTTATCTACACTATAGAGCCTCTGACAGGAGAGCTACATGGCAGCAATCCCTAGTGGAGATGTAGCATATGCCAGCAGAAGGGTTTTATATTGTTTTGCTGGCACCAATTCCCTGAATGACAAATTAAGCCTACAAAAGCACTCTTTTGACAACACCTAGTTGCACTGGTGAACCTTTGTGGTACAGATCAAAGATAATCCCTCTGTATGTGATTCCTGGGGCCATCCATCCACATTTCCTTATACTGGTGAGACAACTGTTGTGGTTCCATACCTAAGAATGAGTCTTGCACTTAAACCTGTTCTATGCCTAAAAGCTTTGCCAACATAGTTGTCGGTTAGGAGCGTGAAAAATCATGCCCTTAAACAATATTGCTATGCTGGTGATAACATCTACACACAGGCTATATAATAAGGGTTATACAGCCCTTTTGCCTGTATACGTTATTTTGTTTGTGAGAAATGGGTATGTTAAGATAGTAGCAGAAAACCTTTACCAGTGCAAGCAACACTTATAAAGGCAGCATACCAGCCACAGAGAGCTGGACCTGGGCTCCATGCTGGTGAGAAGGAGGTGGGGGATTGGAGGAGGGGCGAGGGGACCATAGGGGGACCCCCACCAGTCCCTTCCCCCTCCTGCTTCCGAGCCCCCACAATGCCTTCCCTGCCTGGCCCCATCCCCCTCTGTCTCCTGCAGGCCCCCCCACCCCTGGATGGCTGCCCTGCCTGGCCCCAGCATCTTAGCAAGTAAGAAAGAAAAAAAAAAAAAGCCCCAAATTCACTGGCAGTACCAGCTGCTGCTGCAGTCACTGGAGCCTCTTGGTAGAGCCCCCTGCATAGCATGGGGCAGTGGGGAGCAGCCTCGGCTGCCTGGTACCCACACTGCCCCATTGTGTGGGTGCAGGCAGGGTCGGCAGAGCAGCAGCTGGGACCGCTCAGGCTGAGCAGTGCTGGGCCCTGGGTGAGCTGAGCAGTGGGGCAGCCATCGGGTGGTCTGGGGAAGCAGGCAGGGGATGGGGATGGGTGAGGCAGCCATCAGGGGGTCTGGGGGTGCAAGCAGGGGGGGGCAGATGGGGCAGCTATCAGGGGTGCTGCAGGAGCTTGCAGGAGATGGGGCTGGATTGGGGGAGCAAGCGGGGGTGGGGCACGTGGGCCCTGCAGGGGGGTGGTAGCCTGTTGGCGAGGGGGCTAGTCTGTGAGCTGTGCAAGGGGGTTGTGCCCTGCAGGGACCAGGGGACCCATCACTCCTGAGCACCCCCTGCCACAGTCCCCCCATCCATACCTACCCACACACCCTACATCCCCCCCACATCCCTCCACCCCTCTCCCTACCCCCCTTCTGCAAACCCAACACCCCCCCAGCACACAGCCTGTGTGCCCTGCTGCCAGACAGCAAAAGACCTGCTGGCAGGATCTATGGTAGCAGTGCCAGCTGTTCCCACATCCTGGTTAGTGAAGGGGTCAGGGGGAGCTCTAACTGCTGTATGATAAAAAACCCAAAGGCAAATAGTAAAACATAGGTATTTAGAATTCATTTTATGATGATGATAGAGACACTGGTAGACTTCCAAATTGCTTTAACACTGCAGATAGATAAATAAAACATTGCCCAGCTGATTGCCGTCTCTGTCTCTTTTGCGCTCTCTCTCTCTCTAGTGGTCTTTTGTTTTAATGTGAAGGAGCGTGGATTTCAGGGTATTTTACACAGTGACGTTGGGATTTTTTTTATCATGGATTTTTCAGCTTTCAGATATGGAACACCAGAATTTCTAGTGGCAAGACCCAGGCAGAGGAGCCTGCTCAGAGCTGACACTTTGGACCCAGCTGGAGGTGGCTGACCTCCTGGCCAGTTGGGGCCAGGTGGGCATGCTTTGACAGTTCAAAGCAGGCCACCACACTGAGAACATCTTTCGGGTGATAGCTGCCCAGATGGTTGGGTAGGGGCACGCATGGCAGTAGTGCCGCACAAGGGCCAACTCTGCAGCCACAGCCCACTGGCAGCTGGCCCAGAGGGGCAGATGCCTCTACTGGCTATGCAGTCCCCATCTGCGTCTGGAAGGTGCACAGCAGGTCATAGTTGGCAGCAGCCCCCACTGCTGCAGTGGATAGAGGGTGCAGGGAACTCTCAGGGCTGCTTCAGCAGTCCAGCTGGCACAAGGGGTAGTGTACCCAATTGGCTGGGCCCTAGAAGCTCCTGAGAGTGAGTAGCCCTGAGCTACACGCCAGGGCAGGTCAGCTTTTTACACTGCTGGGGCCAGCACAGGTGCTGGCCCCAGACTGCAGCTCCCCCCTCCCTCCTCTGGGAGGAGCTGGGCAGGGTTATTTTGCCCCAAGTGGCACAGCTTGTACCACACTAAAGTGCATGTCCAGGCATGTGTCCTGAGGCAAAAAGCCCCAGCTCAAATTTGCACTGCTGCAAACGTATGTTGCTGTATGTGTGGACACACCCTATGAGTTCAGTTGGGTTAGTTTCAGTTCCGCTATTGTAAAAATCTGAGCATAGATTTAAGTTTCCAACTTGACACATTTAAGCTTGATTCTCAGGTGCTCAGCAGCACCCTTAAGTCCTACAAATCACTGGGAACTGTGCTTTTTTAGAGCAAATACAAATGTTGTCTGGCTGCCAGAATGTTTAAAATGCTAAGGCCCAAGGATTCCAGCCAGATTTAAGAACAACTCATCTTCTGTTTAGCCACTTAGGAAAGCACCCAATTCTAGGTGTGTTAAAAACCTACGTGAGTTTTGTGTGAGTGCAAAATTCGTTTGAAACTCTGACTCAAGTTGTGGCTTCTGAGCACTTAGAAGTTTAACCCCATAAGTTTTCAGGTGGTAGTCCCAAACAGAGACATCCACAATTAAACAGCTACTGTTGACAATTTAGGTCCTAAGAGTTCATTTCATTTATATCAATGCCAAAACCATTATAAACTTTATATAATTCTGGATCAGATCCTTATGGAATTGCTCACTGCTGCAAAAAGAAATGAAGATGATTTCAAGTTTGTATTCTTCTTTATCTGCAGGTGTTAAATAAGGGATGAGAGTCCCTTCAGAGCTGCAAATCATCACAATGTTTTGTGTCCCCCACATTCCAAAAACTGCATTAAAGCTCCAGATCAATGCTTACATATTCAATGGCTTATGCCAGGGGTTGGCAACGTTTCTGGGTCAATTGCCAAAAACCCCAGCAACCCAGACTTTGAAGATATTGGCATGCCAGGGGTGGACAACAGGGGAGTTGCAAGAGACCTGAGCTTTGTCATGGCAGTGCAGCCCTGGTCCCTTTCCTGCCATCTGCCCTGAGGTGTGTTATACAGCTGCTGCTAGCAACCAGTGGGGCTGGGCCCCTGACCTCAGCGCAGCTGCTTGCAGGCTTGTGGCTGCCTGCTGCAAGCAGCCCAGATTCTGGGCAAGCCCCTGCTGCCCACCAAGGTACCCACAATAGGCAGCCACAAGCCTACAAACAGCTGCACTGGGGTCTGGAGCCATGACCCCACTCGATGGCACCAGCTGTAGCCCCTGGGAACATGGTGGGGAAAGGGCCAGGGGGGGCTGGCTGGCCCCTTTGCCTCTGCAGACCAGGCTGTGGGTGCACACACAGGGGCAGTGCAGACCCCATTGGGATACCCCGTGGGCCATGACTGGGACAAGGGCCACAGCTAAGGTCTGTGCTACCCTGTGGTAGGGGCCCAACTCCCAGCTCAGCAAAGTGGGAGCAAAAGAAAGGGCTGGGACTGGCAATACAGATTGGCTCAGCACAGCTGATGCTTGAGCATGGAAAGAGGAGCTCCCCTGGGGCCACCCAGGACAGCCACTGCCCACAAGCACCTACCCTCAGCCCCATAGCCCATTCCCAGGAGATGCAGATGGGGGCACAGAGGCCAGAGCTACCCAACCAGAGCCCTTCTGTGTAGGACTGCTGCATCCAAGCAGTTTGCCCTGCTCTTAGCAACTGGGCCTGGCAGGATGGGGACATATCCCCTTACTCCCTCACTCCACCCTCTTCCTGCCCACTATGGGGATGCCAGGTTTTGTGGGCGCGCAGCCCCTGAGCCCTTCCCTGTAGTGGTCAGTGGACTGCAAGGCACCGCAGCAACAAGCTGGGCTGGGACTTCAGGCCCTGGTGCAGCTGCTTCCAGGCTGGTGCCAGCCTGTCACATCTAGCCGAGCTCTGGGCAGCTGCTGCCGGCCACAGAGCCTGGGCTGCTTGCAGCAAGGTCTGCAGCCTCCCTGTCACCTGCTGTGAGCAGCCTGGGCTCTGTGGCTGGCGTCAGCTTCTCAGAGCTCGGCTGGATGTGGTGTGCCGAGTAAAATAGTCTCACGTTATGCTCTGCCACATGTGCAGTTTATGCTACAGCTGGAAGAACAGGAAGTCACCCAAGGTCTGAAACGTAATTCCACCCCCATCATTTAAAGTCTTATTAACCTTATAGGGAAGTTTCATACTTTAGCATTGTTGTCTGCTTTTGGAGTGTGACAGGACATGTCTCGTATAAAGAGTTACACAGCATTTAATCTGGATGGTTTGGAATTTAGAACAATCAGATCACTTATTTTCCTCCCCTCAACATTTCCCATTTCATTATTATCATTTGCAGTTCTGTCATACTAAAGATTTCAAAGGATTTTGCAAATGTGAATTAACCAGGCCTTACAAAAGCCCTGTGACAGCGGTAAATATTAATAGCAGTTTGCAGACATGAAAATAGACCAGAGGGATTCAGTAGCAGGAAGAGATGTAGAGTTCACAGTGTCCTTACTTCCAATTTTAAACAATGCTATCTATATCAGTAAACCGATAAGTAATGGTTTTGGTTGGGAGAACTATAAGAGGACATGTACTGTTTCCATATTTCAGAAGATACAATGACAATTCCCGTAAAATTAATCAAGCTGGCAGGTTTTCATGGCAGAAACTGCAGTTTTGCCAAACTTTTGTTTAGTGTCAGCACCTAATAATGATTTTCAAATTTCCTTACGAGATGCAGCAGACAAAGGAATACAGAAGACATGGTTATGTAAAAAAGGCATGCTGTTTGCATTAGTACAGATGAAACTAATTCTTATACACTTCTCCCTGAAAACGGAACTTTATCAGTCACCAAACGCCTTTGGTTAAGCAACAGTGACATCCAGTGACTGGCTAACCTAAAGTGTGTATCACGTTGCTGTTTGTAAGCAAAATTCAACTGAGGAGGAACTATAGGTATATGTATAGGAAGGAGTTTGTCAAAGTCATTAGTGTCATTATAAGGAGAAGTGGGATTTTCTTTTACAGAGAAAAACTAAAAAAGCAGAACAATTTGTTCATATTTTCTTGCTTCATTTTTAACTAATACCAGATGCATATAAAGCATGACTTTAAAAACATACGCTTGAACAATCATTTAAACATATGAAGCCAGGTCCTCAGTGGATGCAAACTGATACAACCTCATTGACTTCAAAGGAGACAGGTCAATTTATGCCAGACGAATGGTTGGCCCGCAATAATGGCATCAAAAAAGAGTTTGCATAATTTAACTTCTATATTTCTTTATCACTTAAAAAGGCACAAGAAAATTGGACTCCATTGTTTTGGAAATATAAAACAAGTCACAGTCCTTACCCCAGTGATAAAACATCTGTAATTTAGCTCAACTCCTCTCAGAGAGGAGGTGAACAACAACATACATTTTACAAGATGCCAAGTGGGTCTACAATATTGAATCTCTGTTGCACTACAAAGAATAACAGAGTTGAGGGGTCTCCAATAAGAAAACCCTGCTCCTGGCTACCAAAGAAATTCCTGTAGTGTCAGCTCATGCATCTCAGATGATTTGAACATGTACTGAACATTTACTGATGCACTGAACAAAGACCTAGGAAACAATCTTTTTCATGAGACTATTGGGGCGGGCAATATGATCTGTGGACCAGATACAGCCAGCCAAGGGATTCTGTCCAGCCTGCGGTGGGTCCCTTGAGAGTGAGTAGCCCTGAGCTACTTGCCACAGCAGGGCAGCTTTTAACACTGCTGGGACCCTTCAGTCAAAATAATCACCCATTCCTGGACTAACAGCAAATCAAAGATATATGGTCACATTTTATCTTTAAACATATACAACAAGAAAGACTTAAAGCCCTGAGTAAGACGCTAAATGCTTAATCAGAGAAACTAGCAGGGAGTCAAAAGTACAGCAGGCTATCCTGGCTGTGTAGGCAGGCAGGCTGCATAGACAAGACCAGCTGCACAACAGTAAGCTCAAGGAATAGGGCAGATTCCCAGGCAGCCACAGCACAAAGCTACAAGCAGCAGGGCTAACGTGGAACAGGGAGGAACAGGCTGTAGACGTAAGGAGGAACAGCTCTGTGAGACTAGGGAGTCACTTGACCCGAAGGGGCAGAGCTCTGGGGCATATAAGCCCAGTGCCTGAAGGGTGGCAGTCAGTCGGACCTGGTGCACTGTAGGGAACACAGCTCCCAGCAGAAGGGCTGCAGGATGCACCAAAACACTCTGGGCGTGGATATCATTAGGGCTGGAAGGGACCTTGGAAGATCAATGAGTCCAGCCCCCTGCCCCAAGGGCAGGAAGTCAGCCAGTCACAGGATCCCAGCAAGATAAACATTCAACTGGCTCTTGAAGGAATCCAGAGTCGGTGCTTGCACCACCTCTGGCAGCAGCTGGTCTCAGGTCTTGGGAGCTTGGACTGTAAAGAAGTTCTTCCTTATATCCAGCCTGAAACAGTCTTGAAGAAGTTTGTAACCGTTTGACTTCATCATCCCTTGGGGCACTCTGGGTGAGAGCTCCAGGGGAGGAGGGCTGGCTGAACATTTGTTCTACCCAGAGTAGGGAGGTTTTGTTTTAAAGTGGTCACTTGCCTTTCTGTTGCTATAAATCGGCAGACTGAGTGTGGCTGTAAGGGGTGAGGAGGAGGCCACAGGGGTGCCTAAGGAGCATGCCAAACTTTGAACCCTGGTAGAGCCAGGGTGTAAGAAGCAGGTAGTTGAGACTGAGGGGGCCAAAAACTTGAGCCAGAAAGGAGAAAATTAGACGGTACGAGGATAGAAGGACCAGGGGGCCTAGTGCAGGATTTCTCACTTGCCCTTACTGAACCCCATGAGATTTCTTTTGGTCCAGTCCCCCAGTCTGTCAAGGTCTCTCTGAACCTAGCTCTGAATCACCTACAGTCTATTCATCGAACCCACACTTCCAAAACTCACTTGCAAGAATGTCATGGGAGACTATTAAAAATCTTGCCAAAGTCTAAATCCTCACACATTGCAACACCCTTCAAAGGATGTGATGGCACCGCTGGGTGCCATGGCATCTGCAACAGGGGGATCTCGGGTCCCGTGTGTCATTGGCCTGCCCACCTCTTTCTGGGCCAACTGCCTGCCTCCTCTCCTGTCATGCCTGTTGTTTCTTAATTGGCTCTTATTAAGGCAGAAGGCTGCCCATTCTTGCCCCGGTGCCAGGGGGCACTATCTGCAGCTCTGTTCCTCTCCTACACTGCAGCCCATGCCTCACAGATGGCATCCAGATGACAATGGACCCAGCCTACAGCTGGATCAAGCTTAGCCCTTGTTGTCAGGCTTCAGACACACACATTCATACCACCCTCCTCTCACACTGCCTCTTTCACACATTGAAACTTGTACTGCCTTGCTCCCTCTTGGAGTGGGCCTCTTGGGCCATAGGCTTTACCTAGCGTCACCTTGGGTGGCAGATGTACTGTCTTTTGGGCCACTCCCATGACCCTCACCAGGGTAGTGGCCAGTCACTTACCCAACAGGCCAAGCCCTGGCCCCTCCCAGGGCAACTCTATACACTCACACACATGTACTGGGCTCCCAGCCCTCTGGTTTCCCCCCTACTGGGGCTCCATAATTCTGCCCCGTCACTGGGGGTGCAGGGCTTCGCTCCCTGGTGGGGGCTCAGGTGGCCATAGCCATGCCTGCCCCCCTTGTACCCACAATGTTGTGGGAGCTAGAGGGTTAAGGGGCCCTGACCCTTCACCACAGTGGTAACTGGCCTGGTATTTCCTGGGGACTCCTGCATCACCAGGAGCCCCACCAGGCCACCCACGCCCAGCAGGGTGCAGGTTTAGGTCATGCCCAGGACCAGGAGCCTCCAAACCATCCCCTTAAGCTCCTGCCCTTACCTCCAAGATGTTGCATATAGCCTTGCAGCAAGGCAACGTCCTCCCTGCCTACCAGCAGCAAACTGCTCCATTTATATAGGCGGCCAGAGATCTAAAATGGTCCCCACAATCAAGCACCTGGGGGCTGCTTGGCTCAGTCCTTAAAGTGGCAGGCACCAACAATGCTCTGCCACAGCACCCTAGTGGAGAACCATTGCTTTGACTCTTTACAGCTATATAACTTTCTATTTCTTACTTTCATATATCTGCTTTTCAACAATAACTCAGAATTTCATAGTTTTCACATATTGGTTCCTTAATAATGACAATGATCTAATTATACTGCAAGTTAGTGGTTGATCCAGTTTGCTGGACTGGGTATATTAGAGCCCAGTCAAGCAAACATTTTTTCACAGGTGTAACTTTACTTACCAAAATTGTTCAGTCATTGGCAGGACTATGCACATAAGTCAATTAAGCATCTGTGACTGTTTACAAGACTGGGGTCTTTCCACTCTAACACAAAAATTTGTTTGGGCATTTAGATTTGTCTAAGTACTAACATGCGGGGATTGGTTAAAAATCCCAAACCATCAACTCTCTTTTCTGCCAGTTACTTTGAAATGTTAGGAATTCAGTCTGGGACAGTTACATTATCTGCAATAGTGACTTCTTAGTGAGCCCTAGAATATTTTATGTGGTTAAATACTTTTTCAAGAGCAATTGAAAAATTATGTTATTCCTCCTCTCCTTTTTTAAAGGGTTCCATGTGGTAGGATTCTTTGAATATATGGAAAGCAGATGAAGCCAAAATAAAAATCTGGCAGGCAAAAGTCTGTGCTGCTTGCATTGGCTCCAATGCTAGATATGCACACATTCATGATATCATTTGAAAGATCTCTATATTAAGATTTTAAAACTTGCGTCGTTCCCAAGGGGTGCATTCACTGAATACTGTGATGTACCATGAAACTAAACAATTTTTCTTGCTTGAAAATAACTGCCGAATCAGAAATTCATGATGGGCCAATAACAAAGTGCACATTAGTAACAGATGCTCTTGGATAGCCTTGTTAATGACATTTAATTAGAATCTTAATTTTAAAGAAGGTAGAAAATAATACCAGTACTTTGCACGTGGAGAAGTTCTTCATCTGAGGCTCTGAAAGGATTTTGCAATCCTCAAAGGCCTTATAAGTTAGATGCTCATTGTCTTCCTCAGTTCATGTGTCAGGAAGCAGAGGCACAGACCCTCAGTGGGTCTCAAAGTTCATGAACATCTTCCAGGTAAGGAAAGCAAATAACCTTTCCCTTCTATGCAGTCTGTCTAAGATAGGACTGATGGGTGTCCTTTGAGGTCTGGGTGTTTACCTCAAAGTGGGCAGAGAAGTCATCCTGCATCATCTGTTTTGCTCTGTATTTTTCAGGAGAGGCACATGTTGTTTTCAGACGCCACATAATTGGTTTCTCATCAAACAACTTCCAACAAAAGAGGCTGTTGCCTACAGAATATCTTACTTCTGAACCATTTAGTCTCTAAGGGCACTTTTACATGTGCACCATGGGTGGGGGAGGCAGTGTTTTAATTACAGTGGCTCCAAGAGCCGCTCTAAGTGCCGCTACGTCTCATGTATCAGCATCCCCAAGCTTAAAAATGGCGGCAGGGGCACTTGAACAAAAACTTGTTTGATCAGCTTTAGTTCAAATGCCTCTGTCACCCATTGAAAGTGCAGAAATGCAGGGATACAGAGATGCAGGAGGCTGCTGGAGCACAGTAATTGATTTGGGATTAATGGAGTCTGCCACAATCAGCCCATTAAAGTGGGAGTCAGCCCAAGTGATCTTCCTGCAAAATTGGCTGGCTGCCTCGAGTTGGGTAGACCCCTAGTTAATGAGACAGGTAGTGAAAGCTGTCATCCTGGACTGACTGCAGATCTCAGAGGGAGGGAGCCACACTGATTTCAGAGTAACATCTTTCCTAGGGATACAGCCACCCTTCTTTCTCTGGATATTGGGCCTGTGTGAGCCAGCAGTGATCCGATCCGGCTGCTTCAGATGACAGTGATCCGATCCGGAGCTCCGAACCGGGTTTCCACCTCAATCCATCCAAAGCGACTCTGAAGCTTCAGAGCCACCTCGGAGATCCGGCCATAGGGTATAATGGGGAAATCAATTAAATATCTATAACTTTGTTGGTTTTTGTCCGATTTAGATGAAACTTGCAGAGATGGTAGCCTCTGCTGAGAGCATGAAGCCTGCCAAGTTTCAAGACAATCGGTGCAGAGGTTTTGGGGGGAACTATATCCCAAACTCTTGAAAGGAAAACTCATGTCACGTGTATGTGTTACACAACGGGGGGTGAAATCTGCAGGGATGGTAGCCCCTGGTGAGGCCACAAAGCCTAAAGATTGGTGCAGAGGTTCTGGGGGAACTGCACCCCAAGCTGCGGACAAGCAAAACTTGTGAGATGGGTGACACCGTATGTGTTAAGGCGTAGCCAGGTGAAAGCTGCAGGGATGGTGGCCCCTGCTGCAGCCATGAAGCTGTCGAGGAGATCGGTGCAGTCAGTTGCACAAGCATCCATGTCACGAGTTTTGCCTATCAGCAGCTAGGGGTGCAGGGCCGCAGAACCCAGAAGCCCTGCACTGATCTCCTTAACAGCTGGCAGGAGTCATGGCTGCAGCATAGGCCACCACCCCTGCAGTTTTCAGCCCACTGTGCCTTAACACACACAGAGTGTCACCCATGTCACGAGTTTTGTTGGTCTGCAGCTTGAGGTGCAGTTCCTCCCAAACCCCTGCACCAATCTTCTTGAAACTTGGCAGGCTTTGCAGCCTCACCAAGGGCTACCATCCCTGCAGTTTTGACTCCTCTGCGGTGTAACACGTACACGAGCCATGAGTTTTACTTTCAAGAATTTGGGGTGAAGTTCCCCCCAAGCCCCTTCACTGATTTTCTTGAAGTTTGGCAAGCCTCATACTCTTTGCAGAGTCTACCACTCCTGGAAATGTTGACCAAATCGGATGAAAAACAACAAAGTTATAGATATTTTATTGTTTCCCCATTATACCCTATGGCCTGATCTCCAAGGTGGCTCTGAACTGCTTTGGAAAGCCTAACGAAGCCAGCGCTTCAATCTGGACATGCTGCTTC
>JAGPOW010002118.1:3476310-3517246 GCA_030014935.1 Caiman crocodilus | reverse complement strand
CCGTGCACAAAGGTGCTCGCAGGCGGCTGTCGCTGACCCCTCTCCTCCGGCCGGCGCCGGCCCCTCTGTGGCCAGCGGGCATCCTGCTCCAACCTCAGGTTTTCTTTATCAAGTCCAGGAGCTGGTTTCTTCTCAGTTAGGTGGCGCCTTCCTCCTTCTCCCTAGTTATGATTAAAGCATCTACAAAGATGGGAGGAGGTGCGGGAAGCAGGGCCCCCAGGGCAGGGCACTAGCCACAGCTGCAACCAGGAAACCAGGGGGGAGTCTTTTCCTTTGCTATCGGCGACTGACCACACTTAGCCTCAGCTCTCCAGTCCATAAACGCCAGGCTAAGCAAGACTTTCCAGGTGATGAACACATCCTAATACTGGGATGCTAATGAGAGACATTTAGATACTCGGGAGAGATGGTAAGAGCAGGAGCTGCACAAGGACTTTTGCCACTGCAGGCAAAAAAATTTTGCTGCCCATCCTAATGTACCTGGGGCCTGGGCAAAGCAGGCATCAGACAGAGCCCCAGAGCAGTGGCTCGGCAGTGCTGGAGCTGCCTTGCCCACTTCTGCCCATGCCCAGACACCCATGGGGCTTCCAGTGAGCATGTGCCAGGTGTGTGTGCGCCATTTTTGCTGCTCCAGGTGGCTACCTGTGCTACCTGGCCAGTTATGCTGTCCCTGGGTGAGAGATGCATTTCTCTGGGGTAGTCATCTAAACATCAACTCCACAACCCGCTTGAGACACCAACGTGACTGCCGAAGAGGCAAGTTTTGAAAACTTAGTAAGGCTTTCTAGAAAGATCCGGAGACTTTTTAAAATCCTAGCATATAAATACGAACATCTGGCAGACAGATGTGCTGCTTCAGAGTTGTTTAGTGCCCAGGTACAACAGCAGTTTTAGACAAGCTTTCAAATGGGGCCTTTAGGCGCTACCATAATATAAATGTTTATTACTAATACTCCTAATAAATGTGAACCAGAATTGCTTTGCTGCCACTGAGGGGGCCGAGTCTTTCTATCAGTCTGCAGACTTTTATTTGCTGTCTCACTCACTACATAAAGGTGGTTTAGGACTGTTTAGTGTTCCAGTGGCGTGGTGACATTCTGTGTTTAAAGCATCAGAAACAATCCATTGTTTCTATAATGATTTATGAAATCGGTAATGCAAGAAAGCTAGCTCTCTATTCTGTTGTAGCGGATTAGGATGCATTTTACTACTTTGGGAAACCTGTTTATCAACCTGCACCAATTTTACAAATAAAAAGGTCTGCTTGTAATTAATTAATTCTGCTGTAAGACTGCTTTCCACATACCAGAGCTACTTTTTTTAGAGAAAAGATGGAAGGGTGACCCAGAGAGGAAAAAATGAGAACAACCTTGAGCTTATTTAAATGGCCATGTTACCATCGCCATGCCTAGCACCGCATGAAAAGAAACATGATATAATTGGTTCTGTTGTGAATGGTAGCACAGGGAAGAAAAAAAAAATTAACAGCAAAATTGTTTAAATCTTGTTTCTGCATCTAAACAAATAGCAAGGGTGGATTTTGAGAATCAAATAAGTTGCCCAGTATGGTTTTGTATATGTAGAAGTTAGCTATGAGAGGGTAAGGGGGTCATATATGTTTAGGGCTCTTAAAATTCTTAAAAACATATTTGCAAGAGGCAAGGATTTCTTAGGGTGATATCTTTTATTGGGCAAACTGCAGTTGGAATAGAATTAGACAAGCTTTCAAATGCAAGACATCCTTGCCTCTTGGATAATTCCTGGATCATTGCAGTTATATCAGTCAGGTACTACCTAAAAGCATAAATGTGATTTAGGAGTTTATGTGCGTAAATCCAGAACTGAAAGTGGGAGTTAGGTTTCTCTGTCACCAAGGGAACATTTGCAAAGGTACCTTAGTCAAGTATTTTAGATGTTAATAACATGCATCAGTCAAGTATAAATACATCAGATGAGTTACTGATGTAGTGTTCCCTGAAATTGCATACTGGTTGCTCAATAAAACCATTGTATTCCATTATTTAAAACTCTGCTAGCATACAATGGTGTGGTAATTCTAGCAGTAAACAAGCAAGGACTGTTTCCAGACTGGGAGTGGATGGCTCAAAGGATTTACAATGGGCTATATTTCTTTCCTGTATTAAGTGATTTGTTTTGAACAAGCCTGGTTTGGTCGTGAGCAGAAGTTATAATCAGATGTTTGATAGCTTACATTTGCTTCCTGGTGGGCTACATTAAAAAGGGGAAAAATTCCAGACCCACATTTGGCAACTTCAGTGTATGAATACCGTTTCAAGGAAACTGTAGCTTCTAGCTTCTTTGTCCTACTAGAAATCACTCTAAAACAGGGGTTGGCAACCCCTGGCATGCATGCCATTAGTGGCACATGGAGACAGTTTTCCCGGCACGCTGGGAGGCACGCAAAGAAATTGTTTAATTTTTTTTTTAAAGTTGCTGCTCTGGGCTCTCCTGTGCAGCCACAAGTCCTAGAGCCAAGACAACACAGGCAGGGAGGCTGACTGTGTTCACTGCCCCTCACTCCCTGGCTGCACCCTCCAGCCCGGCTGGTCCCTGGAGGGAGCTGTGGGTGGACAGGGCTGGGGCCGGGGCAGGCACTGTGCAGGGTCGGTGCCCTGGGGGTTTCCAGTGGATGGCAGAGCCCTGGGACCAGGCAGGCAGACGCCCTGTCCTACCCGGGAAGCACTGGGGTGCTGAGTGCCGAGGCCAGGCAGTCGGGACCGGGTCTGGGTGGCGTGGGAGAAGGTGCCACGGGCAAGCCAGCCCGGTTGGGCCCTTAGGAAGCTGGGGGCTGGGCAGGGAGGTGGCCCCGGAGCTCTGCAGGCTTGAGCTGGGGTGGGTGGGCAGGTGGTGGTACCCAGCAGCATTTGTGGTGGGGCCTGGCCTGGCCTGTGCAGCTCTGCAGGGATGGGCTGCAGCCACCCTGCACATGTGGGGATGGTGCCTGGCTGGGGCAGGATGCCGGGCTCAGGGGGCTTTCCTCTCTGGAATTGGCCTCTCTGCACATTGGGCACAGTGCAAGCAGGGCAAAGCTGTCCCTGGTGCAAGGGCATGGCTGCAGGAGCCTCCTGGAGCCTGGGAATAGCTACCATGACTGCCTCAACCAGCCGGGGTCCAGGCCTTGCCGACCCGCAGCTCCCGTTAAGGGGCCAGGGCTGGGGCAGACATTGCACAGAGCTGCTGCACTGCAGGCTCCTGTCAGTTTTGTTTTTGTGGCGTGCCGGCACTCTGGCACCTTACAAGGTAGATATTGTGTTTTTTCCGGCACTCTGGCCAAAAAACGTTGCCAACCCCTGCCCTAAAAGGTTATGTTGAGACATCATACTGGGATCAGCATGGAGAATCTTGCAGTATGGCTGCCTAAATTACAGAGAGAGGATTTTGATCCCCATGTAGGTCAAAACAGGCCGCTATGTTACAAGCAGCACGGATACATAATGCTATTTGTCTTCTGAAGAATATATTTCTCCCTTGTGTATCATCTGTCCCTTTGGAGAATTATACAGGTCTTGAAGGAAAAAAATAGTCAAAAGTATGGAAGCAAATGGAGAATGGGTTAAAATTCAATATGGTAAATAGTGTCAGATTAATTGGATGGTTTTCTTTGCTTAGATAACTGATTTCTTAGACAGAGGGAATGTCTTGAATCTCATCTTTCTGGGCTTCAGTAAAATATTTGATATGAAGCCACCTGGGAAACCACTTGTTAGACTGAAAGAGCTGGAGGAGAGGAATAATAAGGTGGGGAAAGCACTGACTAAAGGGAGATGACAACAAGTAGCATTAAAATGGAAAGTACAGAGCAGAGATACTAGCTTGGTTCCTCTAGAATGGCTTTTGTGACTAATCTTGTTCAATATTGTCATTGATTACATTGACGCAGATATTACGAATGTGCTGATGAACTTTGGCAATGATACAAAGTTGGAAGGTAGTGTCAATACAGAGGGTTAGGATACCATACACAAATAATGTTATGACCTTGAGGGCTGGGGTAATAGAAATGGGATTTTGAAACACAAGGCCAGGCACCTTGAGACTACGAACAGGAAAATCCTTCTAGGCATGTCTGAGAAGGCAGAGGACCTGGACATATTAGTTGTCACAGGAGGGTTATGGATCCCCAGTGTGATGCAGCCATAAAAGAGGCAAATGCAATCCTGAGAGCTATTTAATGATTGATTGCTACTAGAGAACGTATACAAAGCACATGAGATCTCACCTACTGTATTAAGTACAATTCTGGTCAGCCCTGTTCAAGGAAAAAGACCTGAAAGTGGGATAGGTACAGAAAAGAGCTATTTGGATGGTAGGGGAAGAAAGAGATGATATTGGGAGAGGAGACCAGAAGAGTGTGACTTATTTAGACTGCTAAAAAAGGACTAAGTGGGGTGCAGGACTCTGGTCTATAACACAATAGGGGAATAAACATTTAAGAGGGAAAATGAACTATCAATCCAAGAGCAAATGGGCATAAACTTCCCTTGAAAAGAAATTTAGGCTAGAGGTTAGAAAAAGATTCCTAACCATTAAGACAATTAGGTGCTGGAACGCACTTCCATTCGGAATAGCAGAGACACAAAACCTAAGTACAGCTAAATATGTTTGTGTGAGGGATTATATGTTGTATGGCACTTGAAATTCAAGGGACCGAATGCAATGACCCAAGGGATCCCTTCTAGTTCTATATCCTAAATCAAAGATAAAGATGAACTGTGCGTTTGTATGTGCCCATACATATTAGACTCAGTAATTTTTTATTGTAAAATGTTTGCTAAGGTCAAATTCAATGGAGCAACAGTAGCACCTAGTGGCTAACTGTGCCAATCCATTCCCTCGTTTTCCTCCCGTCCTTAAAGGAGGCTGTGTTGCTCAGGACTTGGCATGATTGACAGTTTTGACTTGAGAGGCCAGCATTTACACTCTCCAGGGATTTGCCTCTTTCCTCCCTGCCCTCCCCCCATGTTCTGTTTTCTATTAAAAGTGGTAGGTGAAATATGAAACTTCATTTTCCCCCCCCATCACCCACTTCAGTTTGCTGGCTCAGTTGGGAAGTTCTTCAGTCCATCCTGGTCTATAGGTGGGTGGGCTGTGCTTTGCGTGGCCCACTGCTTCCTGCTTAGAGAACTTAGATATCTTTAAAATTAAAAAAAAACAAGGATTCCATAAAGGATCAAGCAGATCGGCTAGTAGAGGTTGGCGACCTTGGTGCATTTGTTAATATGGTGTTAACCTGACCTGTGTTAAGACAGAGCAATCTGATATGTTCCAAGAAGTAACATTTGTTATTTGCTATCTGCATGGTTAGTTACCATAGCCCTCTGCGGTATATAATTCATTTGGGGAGAGAGTGAAGAAGGGATTCCCTTGGCAAACTAGCATTTGAGAGAAAAAACACCTTCAATTGTTTAGTGTGTTAGTAGAAGAACTCTTTGGAAAGAGTCCTCAGCCTTTCCCCACTCATTGCTCTGTAGAAAATTCCAAGTTTTCAGGAAGGGAAAAATCAGAAACCAAAATATTTTTCCTAATACCTAGAAAATTCAGTTATACTACCATGTGCAATTTGTAGTTCGGGTGCCCTATGTTCTTGGGGGTCCTTGGCCGGGCTATGTCTCCCAGGGTGCCTGACAGTCTCCTGTCTTTATGAGCTGTATGGCGTATCATGGCAGATGAAGTCTGATGGGGGAGCCTGACCCACGGAGGGGAACGAGGCCACGAAGTGTCATGGTGGAATTTCTAAAAAGCAAGCTTTCAGGTTTTCTTCAAATGTGGAAGTTTTCCATGGAGAGCAGATGTCTGTGAAAAAGGGAAAAATAATCAACATTCGCAATGTTTTGCTGGAAAAAAATTATGACCAGCTGTAACTGGCTGCTCCTCACGTTCAGATTCTGTTGGCCTGCATCTTCATGTCACAGTCATGTAAATCCAGAGGGACTTCATTTGATCTGAGAGGTGATTCAGCCCTATTTAGAGCTTGGTTCTAAGAAATGCCATTAACTTTCTGGACAGTGCAGAGCACCCAGAGATGTGCATAGCATCTGGAAGAATTGGGCTACATTTGTTAAGTGCAAATTGTTGCTTTAGAAGCAACACATATAGAAGATTCTGCATGTGTTAAGCAAAGCAAATTGGCACACAAACTGTAGGACCAAGCAAAGCTCAGTGATCCTGGTTCACGAGGGTTCATGCAATCTCCCCAATTAGAGCCGCATGGTTTTGCTTTAAGTTTTGGTTTGGAATCAAAAATCTCAAAGTGAAACTCATTTCAAACTGACAACTATGCAGCTTGCTTCTCTTGTTTGTCTGAACGGGTCCACATTTATTAACCTTCATGATCCACTGTCAGATCTATTTAATCACTTAAGGCCAAATCCAGAATGACTCCGTAGAAGTCATGGGAGAAAAAGTTCTGTTGACTTCTGTGGGACCAGTTTTTTGCTTATGAAATATATTGCTGTCAGGAAGGAAAGTTTATCTTGTTGACTGAAAGATTTTTCTCTACTTTGTTTTTTCTCAGTTGACTTCAGTGCTAAACACCTAAAGTGACACAAGAAAGACTTTCTAAATCTTGCATTCCTTCCAAGCAGCAAGTTTTATAGAGGTTGCTGGCCTACGTCACATTTTATCTAAGGTATGCTATGATATTTTTAACTTACATGCTAAATTAACTGCTGGTGGAACTTGATGGAAGACAACGTACTTATAACATCAATGAGCATAGCTCCTCGTTTCAAAACCCTCCTTTTAGTCTCTCTTCTGTCATTATCAATGCTTCCACCAAGCTAACAGTGAGTAAAACATATTGTGAGGACGGGAAAAAAGCAAGACAAAGCATCATGGAAGGTGTAGATAAAAAGAGAAGGATAAGAAGAAGGCAACGAATAAGAAAAGACAATGATACTGTTCAAAGGGAAGGAAAAGAATACATTGAAGTAAAGAAAGATAAGAAAAGCGGGGCACAAATGATGCTCAGAGGATCAGAATGACATAGGGGTTAAAGAAAAGAAGAAAGGAAAAAAGAAACACAGGAAAAAGGGAAGAAAGGGACATAACTTTTAGGTTATGTCAAGAATATGAAAGAACTTAAATCAATTATTCATTCATACTTAATATGAAATACAGACAGTTGTTCTGTATGTATCTTCTATAACAGGCGCTAATGTGCAGCTTTTCTCTATCTGGGAGGAGGGAGGGTATCGCAGTTAAGGCACAGGACTGGAACAAGGGGCGAGAAAAAGCACAGCACCACCTGGTGGTGAAGGAAAGCAATTGTGAGTCTTTGAGACACTTGGTGTGTGGATGACACAATCTGGCGTGCTAAGCTGGGGCACCGGGAAATAAAACCTCTCTGAGCAGAGTTAATGGAAAGTGCCAAGAAATCCTGATTGTTCAAACACAAATGCAGTTGCAGTGGCTGAAACGGGAGACCGTGTGTGTGACAGCTGAAAATTATGTGATAAAGGTGCTTGCTGAAGGCTCTATGAAGATTTGACCAAGTGTTTTTCTGTCATTTGTTTAAATGCTAAGCTCTATGTTGTTGCTAAGAACCTACTTAAAGTTTAAGATGTAGTAAGGCCTTGTGTAAAGTAAAGCCTAGTAAAGTAAATTTAGCAAAGCCTTGAAGTAGTAAGGCCCTGTGACATAGTTAAAATTAACCTTATCAAAATAATGCAAAGGTTGTACTGCTGTTGGTCAGTCTAAGGACAGTTGAAGTAAAAAGAATCCGAGTGGCTGTAAGTTATCAGCACGGTTCAGAAATTATAAATTGGCTGAAACATCTGGAAATCATTCAGAAGGAAGATACAGCTCTGTGAAAGGGATTCATTAGCTGTTGACCTGGATCAGTGGGCCCATGGATCTCGAGGAGCCCAAGGACCGAATACCAGGGTCCTTCTGGTACCTCTCAGGCACCGCTGATCGGGGAAGCCTGACTTCGCTGAGCTTCGTGGAAAGAGAAACTTGTCGTACATCAGGCATCAGAGGAAACTGCTGGTAAGTTGCCGACGCAAATTATTCTTGTCTGTCATTGTTTGCCTTGTTACTACGCGTAGTTGTGTTTTTGTTAAGTCAATAAACCTTTCTTACCTTTCTACCCCCCAGCCACACTCAGTGAATCCCAAACCCTCCGTTGGCGGCTGGAACAGCGTGTCATCTGCAAATGCCTTAAAAGACACAGCAAAGAACTCATGCCTGTTGAAAGGAACTAGCATTGCTCAAACTCACTACTTAAACCCTTTCTGTTGTATGCTGCTTTACAGGATGGAAAGGCTTCTTGAATAACTTAGCCCTAGATCTAATCCAAATTATGACAATGGCTCCTCCCATGGCTGCTTTATAGGTTTCAAAGCTGCCTGGGGTTTCGCTAGTCAGTATTCCCTCTTCTTCCCTGGAATTTCTTCTGAGTCAGGGGTTTGTGAACTCTTTCTCATTTCTTTCAGAGGGGGAAACATCCGTTGGACATAATTAGGCTTTATGCCAGCAGGGCCCATCTTCCTTATATAAAGAAGCTGGTGCAATGGGCAAGGATTTTTCACTTCTAGGAACTCCAAGTACTTTTCTTCCTGTTCTGTCCAAGGAATTCCCACGGTTCTACAAGTCATTTAGGAGAGAACTTCTCAAATTTGGATACTTACATGTAAGGCACATAAACAATTTATAGAATCCTAGAAAATTAAGTTTGGACGAGTCCTCAAGAGGTCATCTAGTCCAACCTCCTGCTCAAAGCAGGACCATCCCCAACCAGATCATCCCAGCCAGGGCTTTGTATACCCTGGTCTTATTATAAACCTCTAAGGATGGAGATTCCACAACCAGGTTAGGTAACCTGTTCTGGTACTTTACTACATTTCTGGAGAAAGTTTTTCCTGATCTCTCACTTAAACTTCCCTGGCTGCAACTTGAGACCATTGCTCCTTGTTCTGTCACCTGCCACCAATGAGAACAGCCCAGCTCCATCCTCTATATAATCCTCTTCAGGTAGTTGAAAGCTGCTATTAAATCCCCCTCAGTTTTCCATTCTGCAGACTAAATAAGCCCAGTCCCTTTAGCCTCTCCTTAGAAGTCATGTGCCCCAACTCCCTAACCATTTTTGTTGTCCTCCACTGGATTCTCTCCAATCCACATCCTTTCTGTAATTGCAGGTTCAAAACTGAGCACAGCACTCCAGATGTGGCCTCACCAGTGGTGAACAGAGGGGAAGAATCACTTCCTTTAATCTGCTGGCAACACTCCTACTAATGCAGCCCAGTATGCCGTTAGCTTCCTTGGGAACACGGGCACACTGTAGGCTCATATTCAACTTATTGTACACTGTAACCCACAGGTCTTGTTCCACTGAGGAACTGCTTAGCCAGTTGGTCCCCAGCCTGTAGCAGTGCATGGGATTGTCCCATCCTAAATGCAAGAGTTTGCACTTGTTCTTATTGAACCTCATGAGATTTCTTTTGGGGCAATCCTCCAATTTGTTGTGGTCTCTCTGCATCCTAGCCCTACCTTGCAGCTTATCTAGTACTCCCCTCAGCTTGGTGTCATCTGCAGGCTTGCTGAGAGCGCACTCTATGCCATCTTCCAGGTCACTGATGAAGATATTGAACAAAATCAGCCCCAGGACCAACCCCTGAGACACTCTACTTGATACTGGCTGCCAACTAGACAGTCATTGATTGCTACCCAATGATCCAGCCAATTTTCTGTTCACTTTACAGTCCATTCATTCAATTCATACTTCCTTAGCTTCTTGCAAAAATGTTGTGGGAAATCATACCAAAAGCCTTGCTAAAGTCAAGGTATATCACGTCTACTGCTCTCCCCACATCCATCCGCCAGGACCTGTCCTGATTGCCATGAGTTTTCAAAGGTAATGGCCAGTGGTTCTGCAATCACATTGGCCTACTCCCTTGGCACCCTTGGGGGTATTGAGTCTGCCCCCATGAACTTGCACAAGTCCAGCTTTTCTAAAAACCTGTTCATTCACTACTGTTGACTGCTCGCCTTGTCCCCACCTGTGCTGCCAGTTGCAGTAGTCTGGGAGTTGACCTTGTACGTGAAGACTGATGTAAAACCAGCATTAAGTAGTTCAGCCTTTTCTGCATCATTTATCACTAAGTTGCACCCCCCCATTCAGGAAGGGGCCCACACTTCCCTCGATCTTCCTCTTGTTGCTAGCATACTTGTAGAAACCCTTTGTGTTACCCTTCATGTCCTTTGCCAGTTGCAACTTCAGCTGCGCTTTGACCTTCCTAATTTCATCCCTGCATGCCTAAGCAATACTTTTATATTCCTCCCTCATCATTTGTCCAAGTTTCCACTTCTTGTAAGCTTCTTTTTTGTGCGTTAGCTCACTGCAGAGTTCCCTGCTAAACCATGCTGCTCTAGTCTTCCTGGGCATTGGAGTGGTTTGTTCCTCTGTCCTGAGTAAGGTTCCTTTAAAATGCAACCACCAGCGGAAGAGCTGGCAGTGGCAATGGTTCTGGCATTGTGACATCCTCCAGCCATTTCCCTGGGTCTCTTAATCTGCTGCCTTTCTCTTCCTGCTCCTCTTTCCAAGCAGACCTTCCCAAGAAAACTCCCCTGTAAGCTGGCCTGTTCACTGCTCCTTGGTCCCAGAAGGTTCCCTTCTCTCTGCTTCCTCTCACCAAACCTGCAGTGAAGGAAGATGAGAGAGAGTTTCCTGGCAAACTCCCTATCAGACTCCCCCTTTCTTGGGACTCGAGTTAAGCAAGGGACGGAAGTAAACTATTGGTCTATGTGCTGAGTTTTGGCTATTTACAAGAAATATATGTAGGTTAGCTACTCTTGATAAAAGAAAGAGCTCACCTTAAAGGCTTTCCTTCAAAGCCAGAGGGGAGGGTGTCAAACTGACCTGCCAACTGACTTGCAAACTGCTCTGGTTACTTGGGAGACCTCTTTTATAGTCTGCTGGGCCTGGACTGGCTCTGCCATGGGCAACTGGTGCCTCCTGTGTCAGGGTGGACACATGCCTCCCCAGCAGCCAGTCAGCGCCCGGGGGAGGAGGTCCTCCTGCAGCTCATCTTGCCAACCGGGACAGGGGGGTCCCCCGTGGCTGATTGCGCCAAGTGGGAAGCACAAGCAAGGCACTTGGAAGTGCCAGTGGTGCTTCTCCCCAGCCGGCACTCCCGGGAGAGCACCAGCGCTCCTGCCTGCCTCCCCTGCCCATCGCCTAAGCAGGGAGTGCTGGCTGTGCACCCCTATGCATTGTCACTGGGCTCTGCCCTCTTGTTAGGCTTTTGTCAGACACAGGCAGCAATCACTCAGCCAGCAGCACTCCTAGCTGCTCAGAGCACAGACCCGCAAACACTCAGCAATCCAAACACACAGGCAGCCCTGGCTCGCTTACCTTCCTGGAGCAGGATCTGGTGTCTGGTGCCTGGCTCCTTTTCCCCTTTGTCCTCTTGCTCCCATTGAATTGTTTGCAAACCCTTTTTTGGTTTGATTTAGGCCATTTGTGTAGGTGCCAAAGATGGATGGGTATGAGTGCCAAATTTTAGTCTTTTCTTTGTCCAAAAATGTCTTTACCCCTTTTTACATTTTTTTCCTTTGAAAAGTGGAGACAGTTGATACTTTACCTGCCTGTGGGTTTTTTTCATGTGTTAACTGATGGATTTCTTATCTGGAAAGTGCTACATAATATCTCACACATATACATATACCAGTGAGATTCACTGGTATATGTGGTTCTTGGTGTAATGAAAGGATGCTATGCAGCAAAGGAATTTCTGCACATTCTGTGCATGATCTTTGCACTTCTGCTGGCAGGGATGGTGATAAAAGCATGCATTTAAGCTCTGACTAATACAACTTTCCAAGGAATGCCCTGGTAATATGAAAAAAGAATCAGACTTAGTGCTATTAAAATGGAAAGTGCATAGTTATTACAGATAGATGATTGCATATAATGAAGTGCTGTCTTATTCCACTGTTCTTCAACAATTTGAAATCTCACCTCTTTCCTTCTGGGCTTGGCTAATGCTGTTGCCTTGGGTTAGAATATTGCTATAATTTACTGTAATGCTAAGTTTTATTCATCTTAATTAGCAGTTAGTTAGACCCAGTGGTAGATGGATTAATACAATCATTTTTCCTTCCCCCCTACACATTTAGAAGTATAATCTATTACTTGGAAGAGCATAAAAAATTGAGTTGGAAGCATTCCAAACACTTTACCATAAGCAAGCAAAAATATAATGGGTTCTTCAGTCATAACATTTATCATTTGCACTGGACCTTTGTAGTCTTGACTCTTAAATTCACTGTTTTTACATCAAGGGGGTTTCCTGTTAGCTAAGCATATGTGGAAGCTCTTTTTTTGTCCAAATACATGTATGCATGTGTAACCCTTCTGTTGGGCACTGGTCAGCAGCAACAAGGGCCGGGTTAAAATAATCAGAGTATCTAATGAGGTTCACTGCGGTTCAAACCCCTACCCAGAAATCTGGGATCACTGAATTTGTCTGGGGCGTCCCTCATAACAAAATCCCTTCCTCACAAGCAGTGTAAACACAAAGGACATTTATTACAGAAAGCGAAGGCAAGGAAAAGAAAGAAAAACAACACATGCAATTTAAGGGATGTTTGTGGTAGTCGTGTTGGTCTAAGACGAAATGCAATACAAAAACCTAGAACTCTCTGGTTCCAAAATGATAACTTTTATTAGACCAACTGAGAAATTGCAAAAACATATCTTTTTTTGCAAGCTTTCAGGCTCACGCACTCTTCATCAGGCTCAGGGAAAGTTCAAGATAGTAAAAAGTCTCCATATGTAGGAAATAAACTTCATTTTTGCGCAGAGGAAGCAGAAGCTGGAAGACTGTCCCTCTGGGCCCATGAGAGTCTCTTTGTGAGTTTGCTCTGTGCTGTGTAGACAGAGCAGGATGTTTCCCCTGGTGGTGTCAGATGGCAGGCAAGGAGGTGTAGAAATCTTTCTTGTTGTTCAACAATGAAGTTAATAATCTAAAATAGGCTAAAATTCGGCATCTTCCATGTTTCAGGGATGAATGTGATAGCTGTGTTGGTCTGAGACAAAAAGAAATGCAAAATCTAGAACTCTTGGTTCTGAAATGATACCTTTTATTAGACCAACTAAGGAATTGCAAAAAATATCTTTTTCTGCAAGCTTTCGGGCTCATGTGCCCTTCGTCAGGCAATTTAAATGCAATTTAAAACACTACCAACTACAAGGCATAGTCTATAGGTTGTATCCACTTGGGGAGGCTGGGACTTGGGGCTCCCCAAAGGGTGGTTTTGGAGGCCTGCACCACTATACCTGCTCTTCAGCAATGAGTTGGAGAGAGGGGCCCACACCAGAGAGTCCTATGAACTGCTCCTCGGGTTCACTGTGCTACCGGAAGCTCCTAGAGATCATTGGCCCTTCCGTGCAAGGGGCCCCTTGTTGCTCCTTGGGTGCCAATCTCCACTTCCACCTGGTAGCTTCAAGCTCTGCTGGGGCAGAAAACTGCAAAAGAACTTTTTGCGCTGGGCTGGACTAGGCAACAAAAGATGACCTGGCCATTTTGCACTGAGGCCTGGGCCAAACATGCTATGCCAGGCTCCTTACCCTGGCCCATGTGCCAGGCCTCACTCTAGCCCAAAACCATGCTAGCCAGGCTTTAATCTTGGCCAGCAAAAATGCCAGGCTCCAACCCTGGTCAGCGTGCTCCAGGGATTAACATCCTCATGGTATTATCCTGCTTAAAGCCTTAAGTCTGGGTGTCAGGGTGCACCTGGCTGCCGGCTCCTAGTGAGAGGAAGACTGCTGGGGAAATCCCCAGCAGTGTGATAATGAGCCCAGCTGTGAGTTGCTAGGGCAACTAATGGTAGTCAGCTGACCCTAAGGGGCAGGGCCTGGCTCCTATAAAGCCCAGAGCCTTATGTTTAAGTTATAGCCAGAGGCTTGTGTTTGCTTTATTGTTGTGGTATTACACCGGTGGTTTGGGTGAGGCTATAAGGGGTTGGAGGAGGCCTTATAGGTGCCAGAGAGGATGTAATATCCTCATAGGGGCCCACAGAGGTGTGGGTCCCTAGTGCTAGGGAAGGTGCAGTCCAGTGCTAGAGAGGGTGCAGTAGTACAGGGTGTGAAGACCCCAGGTCCAGAGAGGGGCATTTGAAGAGCCCAGGTATGGGCATGATGTGCCCCAGATGGGGCAGTATTTTGAGACCCCCTAGAAGGGGGTGGTATTTGAGAAGCCCATCCTGGACTCCTCAAATACCACTCCTTTCTAGGGTGTAGTGAGCCCAATTGGAGGCTAGCATGGCAGTAGACCTCAGCCAGGGGCAGGGTGCTGCGGTGGACCCTGGAGGAAAGAGACTAGCAGCACAGCGCTCCCAGAGAAGGGCAGGCTGCTGCGGTGGTCCCCGGTCAAAGGGGATAACAGCATGGAATGCCTGGCATGAGGGGAGCTGCGCAGTGGGCCTAAAAGGACTGGAGGCTTAACAGGAAGTCCTGGAACGGGCAAGATTATTTTAAAGAAGGCCTGGAGTGGGCATAGAGGGGCAATACATGGTAAGAAGCCCAAGAGGGGCAATATTGAAGGAGCCCTAGGAGAGGGCATGGAATAGCAACATGCAACTAGAATACCTTTACAATACAAAATGGCTTGTATATCTTGTGTGGGTTACGCATGTATGTACAAGGGTTTAGGTTATATGTATGTACATGCACACATGTTGATATATGTGCATCTCTCTAGCTAATCAAGTCAAATGTAGATGTCAATAGATTGTCATTAACCACTTCAGGTTCCTATTTAAATACATTATATTTAAAGTTTATGGTTATAGTTGTATTTTTGCCCGAAAGGTAAGCAAGCTGTTGTTGTCTCTATGCATATGGATAGTCTTCTATAAGTGATTTAGGGTTATAGATCAACACACTCGAACTGGTACGAACAATTTCTGGCATATTTTATGCCCATATGTGCATACAGCAGGCCCAGTAATCCTGTCCTATACTCTGGATGAGAGGGAAGAGCAGAATTGGTCTGATTCAAAACTTGGTTCTCTTATTCTGGATTGCAGGTAACCTGAATATTTCTTTCTGTTCTTTATGATTCCTTTTCTGACATGAGACTGTGTGAATTTCTCCAACTCCTTTGAAGTTATCTCTTTTTATCTCCTTTCTCTTATTCTTTCCTGTTATCAGTCACGCGTATCTTCATATGGTCATCTTTTTTTTTCCCCCTTCCTTTCTGCTTTTTCTGATCTTGAACTTAAGAAAGAACTCTTCCTGCTCTAAAACCTTTCTTTGTTCTGGTTTTCTCATGTACTTCTTTCCAACCACCTCTTGGTTCATTTACTCTGTAATATACACACTTCTACATAGGAGAGCTTTGCATTGGCAAAGGGGATGGACAGAAAAATTAGTAATAGATGATTAGAGGAAATAGTAGAAGAAAGAGAGGAAGGATCAAGGAGATATATTGCACCGAGTCTGGTAGGACTATAAAAACCAAGACAGCAGTTTAACTAGATCCTTAATGCAGTGACATGGTCTCTTATGGCTTGTTGAAACTCAAGAAACCTGTGCTGGTTTAAGCACCTCACTGCAATTCTCCATTTGGGGTGGGGGTGTTCACAGGTGTAGCAAATCCTATTATAGACTGAGCTTTGCCAGGTGATGAAAGGCATTGTGCATATGTCAGGATCATACAGAGACCTCGGAGGAGTTTGATTTTTGTAGCTACTTATGTGGTTCCCATTACTGTAACATCTGAGCAGCCAGAACACTTTAATACAATTACAGTACCCGTGTGCAATGCAGTTATCCCCTTCCAGTGATGGGGAGCTGAGGGACTCAGCAACTTGCTCCAGTTCACATGGGAAGCTAACAGTAGAGCAGGGAACTGAACCAAAAGAAATGGAAAGCAAGCAGAAGAGTCACAAGGTCCTTGAGGAAGAAATCCTAGATGCAGACAATTCAGGAAGGTGCTTAGACTTTAAGTCCAAAAAAATCCAGTACCTTGGGAATGGAGGAGAGTATTGGATGCTGACCAATTTGTTTGCTGTGCTGAGATCAGAGCAAGGATTAACTGAACTGTGAACAGTAATCATGGTGGCATGAACCCACATGTATATGGAACTTAAGAAATATCTGGCCTAGTTGTGTTACAATGAGTCTTTAATGCCTCCAATGACTTCTCCTGTATTTGGCACCTCAGCTGCCCTTTTATTGCTTCCATGAACAGTCTGTGTAATGTTAAAGAAAGGGAGGCTTGCAAGATGGCAGGTGGGGAAATGAGCCAGATAGTGATACTCCATATGATTGATAATGGTATGGGGGTTGGCAAGATACTTGCTTTGCAAGAGTAAATATAAAACTGGTATAAAATAGATGAGTAAGTCTAGAAAAAATATTTTTAAAATGCCCCCAATGCTTCCAGCCTAATAGGTTGGGGCGGGGGTAGGGGGAAAGTGGAATCCAAACAGGGTGCTGGGTTTTATTACTGTAGGAAGAGAATATAAATTGAAGGATGTGGTATTGTTAATGTATACAAGACACTGATGAGCTGTCATCTAATAGACTCTATAGAGTACTGATCACTGTACCTTAGAAGGATATAATTGTTCTTAAGGGGATCAAGTTGAAAGAATGGAAGAATCCCAGGCCTTTCACCTGGAAGGTATGAAGCATATTAAGAAGGTTTGGCATATTCTTGTTTGAATAGATATCTTGTTGCGGCTCAGCCAATGGTTTAAAATAATGAGGTGGATAAATCATGTTGATACAGACAAAGTCCATGAAAACAAGAGGACTTAATTTGAAAATTAGAAGCATGGGAAAGGAGTGGGGGCAGGGAAGACAACTTTCTGGCTACACTGTTTCAAAATCCATATGGAATAAGTTATCAAAAGAGTCCTGCGGGTCCAGGGGCACAAATGTTTTCAGTCAGTGTGAGATTAAAATAGAATTGCATGGGGAAGAGGGATGCGATATTTGAATTGAGGCTGACTATGAAGTAGTTGTCAGGAACATCCGCAAATACCAACAGCAACTGAGGGGGAGATGGAGCTGGGTACTCCGGGAAAGGAGAGACGGGATGCAGAAATGGAAGTGTCTGAAGTCTGGGTGATAATATGTAAGGGAAGCGGGTGAAGATGTACCTGCTGACTTGTGGCTCCCATTGTGCAAGGAAATGACTTGTGTCATAAGACCAACTGAAGGAACATGGGGGGGGTGGGGGGGGGGAAAGAGCCTGTGGGAGGAAGACTTTGGAGCTGGAGTCCTTGAGGGAGAGATGCCTGGTCCTCATATTTCTGTCATTCACATTCTTCCAAAAATGCACTTCTGTATGGTTCACAAGAACAAAACCTTGATGGTAGAAACTAAACTATGATTTGCAAGGAAGACCAAGGGAGTTGGGTACCTAGGCATCTTTGTATTTTGGCTGCCCAATTCTTTTTGGCCCATTTAAAAAAAACCCCAAAATACATAATTTATGACAGTTTTTCCTTTTAAATCTGTAGGAATTTTTGTCTTATTTGGATACCTTCTAGAGTGTCCATGTTTTAGAGTTCACAAGCTTGCAGGTTCTGCCCTGCACAGAACTGAGCATGCGGTCAGGCCTTAACATATGATGTGATATTGATGACAAGCTTATGGTTTTGAGAGAATCCTGTATCTGATGTATGTAAGGCACAAAATGAAGAGCCAAAGCTAGCGATGCTTCAGAAGTTAGGTTATTTCTAATCTGTACTGAGGGATATTCCGTTAGCAAAATTTGATTATTTTCCTGATGCAAAGCTTTTTCAAGAGGTCACAATTCACTGCACTTGGCTATTTTCCCAATAATCCCATTGATCTTGCTAGTCAACTAGTTTACCCTTTGCTGAATTATTCTTGACTCTGAGTGTGTGTGGTTTTGTTGTAGAATTTTATCTTCACTGGGCTCGTACAACCCTCAGAGATCAATGAGTTTTGCCCAAGTAGTGAATCCAGGATCAGGCCCAGAATACAGCATATTTAGCAATGTTACTAGATAGTGTAATATCCCACATATCGATGTATTTGCAAAATCATGTCATAGTGAACTTTCTAAGCTCTTAATGCTACCAAACTCTTATCTATTTTAACTCTCAAAGGTTACTTGAGCAGATCTATTTGGTCATTTTAATGATGGAGTAATCTGCATTCTGGATCCTGGAAGGGATTTATCCCAAGTATTTTTGGCTTTAGATCAGCTGCTTATCTGTGGCTCCATTCTACCTTCAAAAGGGCACTTCATAATTTACATGTCCATAATGTGTTTGGTTTGGTTTTTTTTTTTTTTTGGTTGTTTTTTTTTAATCAAGTGGAACAAAGCTGGTTGTATCTTGCTCTGTTTCTAGCATCTATATGAAGAAACTCACTGACATTATGAGGCTGCCTCTTGGATTAAGTTTATTCACAGTGCTTTTCATATTGTCTAACCAAATGGTGACTTCATTTACAGAGCAGTGACTTTTACAGCCCTGGAAATTATACGAAAGACTTGAGTGTTTATCCTTGAAATTCTGGTGCCATATTTTGCTCTCGTGTATAGCAGTGCAACTGAGGAGTAACCCCATTGATGTCAACCAGCAAAGTGGGGCAGAAATTCAGAATCTGTTCCCATCCCTTATTTTGTTCTTACAACTCTTCTCTCACCCTTCTGTTTACTTTTCCAGCTGGCCTTCCCAATTCTTCATCTTGAACCGAGCAAGCAAAATAGTTCCAAATAATGTATTTAGCCCCAGTTGCCAGGGCAACTATTTAATCAATATGTTTATCATCATTTTTAAAATGTATAGCTTTATCTTTTGTAATTGACTGTGTCTGCTTTTTTAAGAACTAGACCATTCAGTTTTCAGGGCTACTCATCTTGGTGTTAGTCTCCCTGATAAATTGAATGAATTATTTTTGTTGGCTGTCTTTACTGCCTCCATCACTGTGTTTCCAATTTATCAACATAGTTTTGAGAAATTGTTGGGATATGTTGCAGTTGTAAGCACCATGGGGAGAAAAAATATTCATTTATTTCTGCTATTGTGTTTGATTATATTACGCATATCCAGAGGACTAAACATGAAATGTATTTAATTCTCTACTTATACTAGACAATATCATTCTTTCTCCTTTCTTTCCAAGAAACATCTTAAAAGAGAATTCTTTAGTCTCATCTTAGCTCAGCCACAAAGCAAGGGGAGCAAACCTGATGTAGAGGTTATGGCAAGGGTAATGGGAGCCAGGAGAGCCAAATTCTATTCCTGGCTCTGCCTCCAACCCTTCATGACCTTGAGCAAAGTCACTTCACTGTTGGGCTTCAGTCATCAGGTTTTTAAATCTCTAAAATGGCAATACTATTAGGCTAGCTTACTGCTAAGGTTTGTTGTACTAAATTAGTGCACTTATGCCTCTCACCATATTTATCATGGTGCAGCTAACAGTAGAGATGCCCCGTGCTCTAGGATTTGGGTCTGTTTGTAACATATTCGTTAACAATCAGTGAAATGTCAGTATTGCATCAGGAAACAAACCCTGCAGATGACAAAACATCTCTGTGAGGACCTTCAGAAGGACCTAGTAGATCTGAGAGAAGAAGAAGTATGAGGCCAGATGAAACTCCAATGCAGGGGTGATGTGACCTGTTCATCCATGGAGCCTGGCAACTACATTCGGGACTAGTAGAATAATGTCAGCTGCTCACTGAGCCTGGGCAAATGTTTTTGTTGTCTGTCTCACAGGCTACAGGGCTCTTTTAAAGGGAGCTAGGTTCAGTCTTCCCTGTGATGAAGTAGTTTTTTTTTTTTTTTTTTTTCCCCACCCCCCTCCTTTCCCAAACACACAGTTGGTAATTAGGTGCTGGGTCCGTTTTCTGATCTGGCTGGGAGGGAGTTGGATAGGCCTAGAGCAGTGGCTCCCAACCTTTTTAAACCGCATACCAGAAATGACTGTGGACCAGCATACTGTATCCAGCCAATTCTGGACTTCCAGAAGTCTTCCAACCTACCTGTAGACAGCAGTCAAGCCTTTGTGGCCCGTGGGTTGGGGACCTCTGGCTTGGAGGGTTTCTGTGGATGTGTGGTTCAAGGGACAGAGTCTCCTAAGTGAGCTGAAAGGACAAGACTAAACTTTTGATGCATGAAGTAGATTAGAAATGAGGACCCCAATGGACATGCCTACTAAGCGAGTATGGCCTGTCAGCAGCCTGTTGGGGGGGGCAGAGTGGTAAAAGACCCCTTTGTTTTCTAGGTCTCCTTTGGGGCTATACTAACATCTGTTCTGTGTCTGGTTTTCGGGATGTGGAGTGATACAGTTATCTGACAGTGTGCCCAAGGGGAGGAAAGCTAGACCTGGAGAGTGCTGGGTGCTGCCTCACAAAGACTGGGCTGTAAAAAGCTGGGGACTAGAACAGACTGATCCTCTGTGAGACCAGAACTGATTTGGGGTCTCCAGCCAAACTAGGAATAGGAAAGAGCACCCAGCAGCAGAGAGAAGCTGGCTAGAAACCCTGTTACCGCAGTGGTTAAAATTCCTGGGAGAGCTTCCAGGAGCAAAGAGCTTTTGCTCTTGTTCTGCTGCTCTTCTGCCAGGTGGATCCCCCCAGGGAGGGGGACTTGGATAGGACTGAAGATGAAGCCACTGCAGTGCTGGGCCTTGCTGGAGGCAGCTGCTGCCACAAACCCACAGAGAAACTGTGTCAGGATGAGCAGCATCTGATTGACTACAAGGGGAGTATTGCTGAGACCAACCTGGCCACAAAGGTGCATAAATAAAGAAGTAGAAAGAACTAAAGTCATTTGCTTACATAAAAGTAAACTGAATCCTGTTGGGAGTGGATTTGGGAGAGCCACAACTGAAGCTTACAGCTGGTACAAATAGGAGACCTAAGCCTTACTGAGGACTGTCAGTTGGGTGGTGTCTGCCATAAATCATGACTTTTTTTTTCATCTTGTTTTTAATGGCTATTAGTTTGCTTCTAGTTGCCTACACACTCTTGAATACACTTCCGCTATCAAAATATAAAATGCTAAACTATGTTGGAGACTGGCTTCTTCATGGAGTCAGCTCTGACAGCCACTAGTATGGGGGTGGGGTGGATCCGATGGGATCCAAATAAGTCACATCTGCATATCTGTTGCTTATCACAGCAATCCACTCAAGTGACTAGGTCACTGGGCTGTGTAACTGGATAATGCTCTCTTAGAGCCAGAGCAGGGGTGGGCAAAATGTGGCCCGTGGGCCAGATAGTGGCCTGGCAGGCTGCATCTGGCCTGCGGGGCCCCTAAATATTTTCTAAATGTTTATCTGCCCCTGGATGTTTGTAATGCAGCCCTGGATGGCTTGCCAGAATTCAGTAAGTGGCCCTCTACCAAAAATAATTGCCTGCCCGAGTTAGAGCAAGATTTGAACACTTAGTTTTCCTAAGCAGTGAGTTCATCCCGTTTCCCAAGCTGTCTTTGAGCCCTTTACTGTATTTCGTTCTCTGAATTGCAAGGTTTCATGTGATGAGTTTAGCAGCAGCTATTAACCAGATATTGATCCTGGTCGTCATTGAAACTTCTGATCTGAATAAATCCTAACCAAAGGACTGCCAAGTTAGAGATGCTTGAGATCAGAAGGAACCATTATAATTTAATTTCATCCTATGTATCAAATATCACCCCTTGATACCCTGCAGCAAACCCCAAACTTGCATGTGAGCATCTCTCTTTGTTTTCCAAAGCTGATCTTGCTTTTAGGGCTTCGGTACCCGAAGCTGCTTCAATGCCTTCACACAGCAGCATTAGGCATAGCCTAAAAGCAGGGGCCCATAGCAAGTGAGGCCGGTGGACTTGTCCAGGGCTGGTCTGACAGCGGGTAGTACCGGATGCTTCACACGAGGCACTGCCGTGGCCAGGTCTGGACAGATTTGTCCAGAGAGACGCTTCCTCCTACCCCGGCTCAGGCCCGGGGGGGACTGATGCTCTCAAAAGGGAGGGTCTGTCTCTGCTGGGTGAGGTGCTGCAGGTTGCTGCTTGCATTGCTGCAGCCCGGTGCACGCAGCGGCCCCGGGAAAGGCTCCGGGCCGGCATCCCCAGCAGCGGGCGATGCAGCTCGCCGTGGCCCGGGGGGAGCTGCACCTTCCCGGCCGGGGGCAGGTCCGCCGCCTCCCGCCCGCCCCGCGCAGGGAGCCGCATGCCGGCGCCGGCGCCGCCCCACGCCCCTTTGACGGAGTCGGGCCACCCTCGCCAAACGGGAGCGGGATCCGGAGCTGCGTGTGCGCCCCGGCCCGCGAGCGGCATGGACCTGGCCGCGCTGCTGCCCTGGTGGTGCTGCCTCTGCGGGGGCGCGCTGGGCACCGGCTTCCTCTACCCCTTCCCCGCCTCCGCGCTGCCGCACGGCTACCCCGAGCAGAGCCCCGGCTCTCCGGGCAGCGGCTTCGCCACCCGCCGGTGAGTAGGACCGAGCCGCCCGCCGTCCCACCTGGCCGGGGCCCCGGGGCTCTGCCTGCCTCGCTCCGCCGGCAGAGGGACCCAGCCCGCAGCGGAGCAGCCTGGCCCGCGGGGGTGGGGGGAGCCGCGGGACGGGTGGAGAGCCAGCCTGGCTCAAGCCTTGCAAGGGCTGTTTGAACTTCCTTGCTTTCAGTTCCCGGCACAGGAGCGGCAGCACCCGAGGTTTGGGGCTGGTGCGCTCTGTGCCCCTGTTTTCTTCCTCCCCCAGCCCCTGGGCAAGGACTTGGTGGGCAGCAACAGCCAGAGCCCCCGGGCGAAGCTGTGCCTTTGCTTTCTTCTTCCCCCTTTGCAATGGTTTGGTGGGCGGCAAAAGCCGGACAGCCCCTGGGCCACAACAGCCGTGTGCCCGCAGCGGGGAGAAAGGGTGTGCCAACCTTGAGATGGCAAAAAATGGTTCGTGTTGCGTAAAACCTTTACGCGTCAGGCCGGTGTGTGGAGCTGACCCCCATCTTCAGGGGGTGCGGGCTCAGAGTAGTGTACCTGTAATGATGATAACTACTGTGCCCTGAGCCAGGCACCCCCTCGCCAAACCATAGCTTACACGGAGAGCCTCGTGTTGTCTGCTGGGTATAGCCAAGGCTATGGCCCGTTTATTACCCTGCAAGCTTTTGCTTATAGCCGTCGTGTTCGCAGGCTCCTTTCTTCAGAGCATCGCCACTGGCTTGTTTCTGTCTGGTTTTATTTTTGTCTTGCTTTCTTGACTGATTGTTTTAATTTGTTTTTGTCCATTTCTCTGTATCCATTTGCAGCAAGGGAAGTTTATGTTGGGTGTCAGGCAAAACTTTCTGTAAAGGAGAGAAGTAAAGTGCTGGAACAGGCCAGCCAGAGAGGTGGTAGAGCTTCCATCCTTAGATGCTTTTAAGACCGGGGTAGACAGAGCTTTGCCTGGGATGAGCTAGTTGGGACTGGCCCTGCTTTGAGCCAGGGGCTGGACTGGATGTGAGCTCCTGAGGTCCCTTTCAACCCTCATTTTCTATGATTTTATGGCAAAAAAAACATACTTGCTCCATGTCTCTAATTTGCTGGTTAAAATTGGAGAACTAATTGATATTTTGGGGTAAAACTGGCTCTGAAACTTAAAATCTGATGGGAAACTTTTTGCACTTGCACCTTAGTTTGACTTTCTAGTTCAGCGTCAAAACTATCAAAACTTTCAGTGCCAAAGTTTTGAATCCGAGATGTCAAATTTAAGCATTTGGAACTTCATGTGAAGTAATATTTTGAAATGACGCTTTTAAAATAGGGTCTTTCATTGGGCAGTCTCTCTCTCTTTTTGTCTCTCTAGCCAAAAGATCACAGGGAAAATATCTATGCTTCTCTCAACCTGAAAGAAAAGGCAAGGTCCAACAGTTACAAACTGCTGGAAGACTGTTTTAGGGTGGACATAAGGAAAAATGTCTTTGCTGTTCAAGTCTCTGGAGTGTGGAACAGACCCCCCGCCCCAAAATGGTGCAAGCACCTACTCTGGACACGTTCAAGAAGCATTTGAATGCTTATCTTGCTGGGGTCATCTGACCCCAGCTGACTTCCTGCCCTTTGGATAGGGGGCTGGACCTGATGATCTCAGGAGGTCCCTTCCATCCCTAATGTCTATGAAATCTATTTTTGTTAGAACATTTTCTAGTGGGAAAACTAGTGCACGTTTGGGAAGATAAGGGGCGGGGGTAATGCTCTAATGTTGCGTTTATTTTTGGAGATCATTTCTTATTGAAACTTAGGCCGGGGTTCTGCGATTGCCGTGCTTCTGTGCCCCATATGTGGTGCCGAGAGTTGAGACTTAGGTTTCATTCTGGAATTTGTTGCCAAGTTGTTTGGATGAGACCCTTCAATGAGCTGAACTAACATCTGGTGTAAGTTGCTGCGTCTCTGCTATGCAGTGTCACTTTTCCCATCTAAGAGATTATTAGTAACTGAACAGCTCTGTAAAATGCTTCAGGATCTACTTTCTAACATTTATGGTGTAATCTGGCAGGGCCACTGCTGCAGTCTGTTGTGCTAGATGTTGCGTGAAGATATTGTGAAGAGCTTGCAGTGGATGAGAGACACCGTATAGACACTAGTTAATATTGTCTTCATACGTCCCTTACCATTTTCTCCTTTTGCCAACGCTGTAATGTGCTCCCTGTCCCATGGCTGCTTTCACACTGACTTTGGTTCATTTGCTAAGGGTGGGCTGTCCATATCCTCTCCAGTTATTGCTGCCTACAAGAACTTCAGCTTGCCCTGTGTGCTTTTTAGTTTGTAGGCTCTGGCAAGCTAGGCAGTCAGCTGTAAAGACTGCCCCTACCCTTCTTTCCTCTTCATCTTCCTCCATCCCAGGGCTAATCTGGTCACTGAAGATGGTTGTGAGAGCTGTTTGGCAATTTTCCATTAACAGGATTTCCCAGCTGAATGTGTGCCTCTTGTGGAAAGTGAACTTCTTTCCTCCACCTCCTGGTCTTAAAAAACTTCCATATCCCCCTCTTCCCTCCTTCTGCTGGAAAATCTTTGAGCCATGTGGTTGTTTCTGTCATTTAGCTCGATTTCAGGGCAGCTCAGAGTGACTTATCTGGGCACTACCCCCCTTGCAGGTTGCTGTACTCCAGGCAGCTGGACAGGCCTTGGCTGTTTCAAGCCTCTCAAAACCTGCAGGGTTGATTTCTGCAGAACAGAGACTTCATTTCTGGGGAAATCTTGACCTCACTGATTCATGCTCTTTATGAACCTAAAGATATGTTTTTTCATTTAACAGAACTTTCTGCAGAACAGGAGTTTCAGTTCTAGTGAGAGAATATGGCTATTAGCTTTTTAAAGTGCCTAGAGGTAGAGCTTCCATTTTTCATACGTTAAATTGCCATGAACATCTGTAGGTGGTAGATGGGTAATATTATTAAACACCACTTGGTGGATTTTGATAATATCATCATGTACACTGTAATAAACTCGGTGTTCTTTGTTCTAATTGGCTTGTTGCTGCTTTGCTAGCAAAGTTATGATTTTTTTTTGTCCCCTTCAGGCAAGAGATAAGGGGATTTAATGCATTACATTTGAGGCAATTCATTCTGATACTGAAAAAAGGCAGAAAATAGAAACCTCTAAATAGCAGAACTTCATTGAATCTGCAGATGTTCTAGTGAAGGAATTGGGGATAAAATGATATGAGCATAAATTGCACTATTGTGTTTTGTCTGTGCATATCTGTTAAGGAGTAGTTATTTACAAAAGTCAAACAGGGCACCTCTAAATGTGCTACTAGTACACAGTAAAAAAAACCTAGCAGAAAACAAAACCAGCAGAAAATTAGCTTATGTATCGTGCCAGAGTTTATTGTTCCCCGGCATTGTATTTGAATGTCTGCCTGGGACCACAGCACGTTTCATAGACATTAAGGCTGGAATGGACCTCGGGAGATGGAGTCCACGTTGAGCTGAGTTGGGCAATCCTGGCTGGCAGAGGGCTTGGAGGGTCAGCCTACTAGCCTGGGGTCACTTCAGTCTGGCTCAATGTGCTGCGGAGGGGCTAGCTGGGTCACAAGGGTGCTCCAGTGCGGGGCTAGCCAGCAGCGTAACATGTGCAGTGCTGGTATAATTTATACCAGCTTGGATGTTTGTAATGAATGTAGACCAAGAACATACATGTACATGAATAGGGTCCTACTGCAGAATAGCTAATATGCTATAAATTGATGCCGTCTACTTTGTAGCAGCTTTCCTACGTAGATAAGCTCTTAGGCTGCTGCCTTTTGTGGTGACTGTTTGTAACTTGAATGCTTGGCTAAGGGAATCGGTGTGCAGCCACCAAGGGTTTTATCCTATGAGGTGTTGAGCAGCTGCAGTTCCCCATGACTTCAGTAGGAGCTGTGAATATTTTACAACTTTTTGGATTACTTCTTACCATGGGACTGGATGTTTGCATTCGACTTGGCAACTAACAGCTTGGTTTGGATTCAGACCAGCATTGACCTGGAGCTAGGTTGTCCATCCCACAGCTTATTAAAGGTTACTGGCTGCTGGTTGGGGGAGGTGTGTGAGAAGAGCTGTAGCCTCAATACAAGTATTCAGGCATTTGCTCGCATTGATCTCTGTTTAGTAAAACACTTCAGCATGTGTTTAGTCTGTGGAATTGGGGTCTGGGTATAGTGAAGAAAATGGTCAAAGATGTTTTTGGGTCAAGTTGTTCTTTTCACAGTCGAAAAACAAGCAGCCTACGGTTTTTGGGAGTGTGGATGATTTAGATTGTAGGAGTCTGTACTTACACCAGATGACTGCGTGCTTGGGCTTCTGAGTTTTAACTAGCTCTAGACATGCTGTGTGTCTTGGTAAAGACGTTTCTATCTCTGCTCTTAGTTCTCTCCATATATAAAATGACCACCATCTAACTCAAAAGTGTGAATGTGAAACAAGTCTCACTTGCGGTTGAGAGGGACTGGATGGTGTTTGAAGCCTCTTACATTTGGGCCTAATTTGGCTTCAGGCTTGGGGATGGAAAATGCACCAGAGCATTTAATTTGAATATTCTAGTGGGAATTGTTTTGCTTTATTTGGGATGTCTGTTTTTTGCTGTTAAAATGATGATGCATCTAGAGGAACAGAGTATCCCCAGCCGAAATTCTAACTTGTGTAGTCGGACCCCAGGGCTGTTGGCGAGTGGTAGCTCACCACCTGAGCAGTTGCTTTGCCCATTATTTACCTCCTGTCTCTTCTCTATGATGTGCTTAGCACACCTCATCTGGAGGCTCAAAAGCCTTTTGTTGAGCACCTCAGTTCCCCTTCCACTGATCATTCAGCAGAATTGTGCTTGTTCAGGAGGCTCAGACTGAGATCCTTCAGCTTGATTTATTTGCTTTTCCTAAGCATGAAAAGGCTAATGAGGAAGACCCAGCGTTGCACAAACAGTTGTGTTGTATGTACCCTTGGCACAGGCTTGCCAGTGAGTCTGTTTTAATGATGTATCTCTGTACTGGGTTTCCAGTTGGTCTGCTGCTGTGATGCTTGGTAGCCTGGTGGGCTGTGCTGAAAGGGCAGAAGTTTCTCTTACTGTATACAGTTCAGTCTTTATTAAACTCAGATGTTTGTAATTCTCCCTCCTCCAGGCTCTTTTGGTAAATGGAGGAAGGGATATGGGCCTTTTTATTAACTTCTCTGAATCTGTAATGGATGACAAAAGAGGTTCCGCTCTTTGGGCCTGGGTGCATATTGGGCTTGGTTCTACAAGGTGCAGTGCTTTAATGCATGTTCATGCCTTTCTCAAGGAAGAAGATGGTTCCTATTATGTTTTGGCAATGCAGATTTTTACTTTAGTTCTTAACAGCTGCCAGTGGTCTTTGTTTCCTTTTGGATTATTTTCCAAACTCCTGCTTTTTTAGCCCTCTCCTCAAGCTTGGGTTTGACTTAGCTCAAGATACCACTTGAATCTTGGAGTGCTCTAAAATTACCCTAACCAGTTTATATGGAATAAGTCAATCTCAAAAGAGTGTTCAGGTGGTTGTAGAGGTAGCATCATCTATAGGAATGAACTGTATATGCTCAGAGTTCCTACTTAACAAACACTAGCAATGCACGTTTGGCATTGCTTTTTCTGGGGGAGGAAGAAGGATTTGGCAAAACTTACTTATGCCTTTGCTTTATGGAAATACTTCAGTAACAAAGATGCTAGGAACTATGTAACATTGAAATCCCATTGATGATTGATTGAAAGCAACCATAGCTCCTTACTGTGCATTACCATGGTTGTGGTCTCATACAAGCCCTACTCTTTTAAATAGATTTTGGATATCCCCCTCCTTGCCCATCTCATTTGATCCCAGGCTGAAAAAATATTTTTGACTCTGCAGGCTATAGAAGAAACACAGTGGCACCATATGTGCTTGGCAATGGCCAGCTCTGTGTGTGTGCATATGTGCGTTCCGAAGATTGTGTCCAACAATGTCATATGATCACTTCATGTGATACTTGCAGCCTGATCCTGATCTCGCTTTAATTTAGTTGATGGTAAGTGAACTGAGATCTAAAGCTAGACCTTAAAGAAAAGTGCATGTTGGGTGTAGAGCCTTCCTGCACATTTGGCCTTTGCTTAGGTGCCTGAATATGAGCTGAAATTGCTTGAAATTTTGCTGCCAGGCACTTGAAAATGTACCCTTGATCTTTTTGGCTCTTTGAGGCTGTCTGGGACTTGGGAACTACAGAGCACTTTTGTCACTCAGTACTGCATATCCCTGGGAAAACATTACTTAGTTGGTGGTAATTGTGGCTTCACTGAGGTTTTTTTTACACAGTTGTTTTTAATGAATTTAATGCTGAAAACTGCAGGGATTCTCTGAACTGAGCTGTCAGCTTGTGTCTGTCATTGGCACTAGCGAGGGGGAGAGGGGGCAGAAATCTGATGCTTGGGCTTCAGTGTTTCATCGTGCTAAACCCCATTACTCTAAACACTGAGTGGGAGTTGAATTCCTTGGTGAGCTTAATCTCTGAATTGTTAAACGTACATCCTTGATAGAATTGTAATGGCTGCTGCAATAGGGACCATCTTTAGTAAATGACACTCTTTTTTCTGGTTGGTAAAAATTTTCAAATACAGCTGTTCTAACTTGGGTTTAGGTGACTTATCAAATCCAGTGTCCCAGTGAGAGATGAGCCCATTGCTACTTAACACTGAGTGGCTTGGGGTCTTGGTATTGGAATGAAATCTGGGAATTGAGATTCCCAGAACCTTTGCTTTCCATGTGTGTATATGTATGTGGATATAATATGTGTGTGTATAATGAAATAATCATGCTTCCCTTAGCCATGGCGGGGGCTCTAGGGAGGAATTTATTATGGTGTGGTTAGAGTGCCAATTGGAAGCCACAATATCCTAAATATTACATAATTTTTTTTATGCTAGATGACTTGGCTTCTGTATGTAACATTCCATTCCCCTATAGAATAAATAGATGTTAACCTACTCTGTTTCCTCTTCTTTTGTGCCTAGCAGACAGCTTGTAGGGGGGACTTTCTTTCTCTTTCTTCCTTGGTCCATTGATATGGTTTATATTATGGGAGTTAGTCTTTCTGTCTGACCTTTGCACATAAGGCTTTAGTTAGTAGGTCAAGTGGTTAGAGCCAGCTGAGTGAAAGAGAGAAGAACCGAGAGGTGCTGCCTGGGCTGGATTCTGGCTGGAGTAATCCAGGGCAGATGAAAGAACAGCAGCACTTGCAGAAGGGGCGCACAAACATTGTTTCTAGACCTAACTTAAGTCATCCATAAGCCTGAAAAACCTGTTTATGCTTTACATTGATGGAAATAACATATAGCAGCTGAGACCTGACCAGAAAATGAGTCCCATGCGGTCTTTGAACGCTGTACATGGGGAGGGGAGATCCCCCTAGTTTTTGGTTGTAGAGCTGTGCAAGAAACAGGTCACCCATTTAAAGTTGTTCTGTCTTTTGTCGTATCTCTGGAGGAAAACAAGTGCTACTGTGCCAGTCTGGTTCTGCAGGATGCTACAGTACTGGACTTGATGCTGCTGTAAATTGGCATTACCTGCAAAAAATGGCCATGTTCCCTGTAGCGTACTGTAAAGTACAACACTACTGCAGCCAACCAGTTTAGCCCATCGTACTGTGAAGCCTGGTCTCATGGGGAAATGTTACTGGAAATAACTAACATATTGTAAATACAATAACTAACATATTGTAATACAATATTTTTCTATAACTTCATAATGCAGACTCCTAGACTGTAGCCTCATAGATTAGATTTTGAATGACTATCCATTGCATATGGAAATAATGGAAGACTGCTTGCCAAACAGTCCCCCCCCCCCCAATAAATAAATAAATACAAATCTGGTCCTTATAGTGTTGTTAAAAAGTCTGCTAAAATCCTTTATGGAGACAAATGTGCTCCAAACCTATTGGAACCTTGTTGCAAGAACTTCAGCAACCTATTCATTTTCTTGGGGAATGTGCTTTGAAACCATCAAGCTCTTTAATTACATCTGTCAACCCATGCCAAGTGGTTATTGGCATATGTGAGCCATGAAGTTTTGCAAGCAGTTTCTAGGTATGACCCTAGAGTTTTGCTGCAATATGAGTTTCAGCACATAAGTACTACCTGCCATTACGGTTCGGTGGTAGAATCTTTGTCTGCCGTGTGGGAGAGCGGGGTTTGAATCTCAGATGTGCATGCAACTACAGCGATCAAGGCACTGAAGATCTGGAATCATTCTGGCCTTTGGATTCTGTCCCAATGATCTAAAGGGGTGATGGAAGGTCTGGGCAGCCTCCGCTCCTCCATGCCCCTGCATAGGCATACGTGTCAAGGGTCCTGGTGACTTCTCGCACATACACCATGACTCAGAAGGATTGATGGTTGCCTACTAAATTACATGCCTCTGGGGCTAGGGACAGACATTCAAAAAGCTGGAGTCTGAACTGATTCAACCTTTGCAGGTTAGTCTAACTTGCCTAGGTTGAATCAGTTTGTAACAGGACAGACATTAACTCTGGACTGAGGAAATGTGGGCATGTGCCTGCAGTTGCTCAGGTCAGGAGCTAGAGCATGCCTTTGGCTGCAGGGAAGCTGTGCTGGGAGGGGTGTGGCCAGTCCAGGCTGAACTGGCCAGAGTGGGGTTTAAATCCCCCCACTTCCTGTCCTACCAGCAGGACCTAGGCTGGGTCCACTGGGTGCGCCCTCCCCTCCCCCCCGCTACAATGGCAGGGCGCTATGGCCCCTGAGGCAGAGGGGGCAGGGAGGGGATTCTCCCCTCTACTCCCACTGCCCCCATGTCAGCCTGCCCTGACCCATGCTGCTGTCTCCCTGCTTGGGGAAAGTAGTGGAATAAGCCCCTTCCACCAGATGCTGGAGGGAGGGGGAATAACCCCCACCCCTGCTGCCACCTAAGGAGCCCTGCTGGCTGGTGTCTGCCCAGCCACTGAAGGGGCAAGGGGGCAGGGATCTTGATGGGAGTAGCAACCCTTGTCGTAGTGTTGTGGAGGGTGGGTCCCTTCCTGGCAGGGGGGCCCTGCTACAGGCAGAGCTGCAGCAGACTGCATGTGGCAGCACTGGGCCGTGGAGAGAGGCAGTGGGTCGTGTGATTCCAGCGTGTTCTCCTGCCAGTGCTGGGGGGGTCATACTAGATGATGTGTTCAGGTCCCTTCTGACCCCAAACTGCTATGAAACTATGCAATCTTGTATTATTACCACTGTTGTGTTTCCGTTTGGCCTCTTTCCCCTCCCTCCCTCCCCTGCTTTACCTTTTTCTTTTTCCTTTTTTATCTGTTTATATTTTCACTACATCCTCTCACACTTTGAGCTTCTCTTATTTCTGTTTTCTTGATCTCCAACTATTTCTTTTTTTCACTGACAGCCTCTTTTCTACCTTGTATTCTATTCCTTTAGCCTTTTACCAGTCAGGCATTCCTCCCCTTCTCTCTGCTTTACCTTTTTGTCTTTCTAATTTCTACCTATTTACATTTTTACTGACATCCTGCCACACTTTTAGCTTCTCTTATTTCTTGGAGTCTCAAAACAGCAGAGAATCCCTATGCCTGAAGAAGGGTGACTGTGCCCGAAAGCTTTCCGAGATTTTTTTTCCAGCTACTCAGTTGATCTAGTAAAAGATATCACATCTACCCAAAGAACCTTGCCTGCCTATGAACTGAAAAGGGGCCTTTACAGCTAAGCTAATTAACACCTTTCCTTTCTTCTATACAGAGGTTGATAGTGGTAGTGTCTGGCCCCTGTTACACTGGTGTAAACTGGGATGAAGCAGCTGATGATGAATTATGCTGGCATTGAGGAAAGGGAATTGCAGGCTCGTAACATAAGGTGAATGCTTTGAATCCATGCTGGGATGGTTAAAGTATTTATTGCCAAGAATTTAAGGCTATGGCATTTGCAAGAGGACTAACAAATATTGTTGGTGGTTATGACACTGAACAGTACACTATCCCAGATATCCAAGTGGGAGTACAGTTTGTACCCAGAGGTGAGAAGTGGGTTGCTGGTATGGCAGGACTGCACATGTATCCAATTATGGACATGTATAAAGGAAGTCCTTCTAAATGCATTACAGTTATGTGGAGCTTTTGTTATTGAGGTTTATATCCGTGGAAAACACGCTTTTTGAAAGAACTAAATATCACATCCGTAACTCAGTGGCTAGCAGTTTGTTGGTGTGTTTCACCACGACTCATCTGCTTTGCTGAAGCGAGGTCCTGGATTGCATTCCATGAGAGAAGCAGGGAAGGCGAGAGACAGCTACCTAGCCTCTCTCATGGGTGTGGATGCATTGTTGTAAAGGGTATTGCTATGAAGACTGTAATCATGATGCTATTTGTTATACAACTGAAAATTTATTAACAGTCAAGGTATTGAAATATCTTCCTCCCTTCATATTAGCTCATGTCTCCTGAGCTCCACCCCAAAGTAATGGCAGAAATTCAGGGGCAAATATCTATTAAAGGGCAAAAATTAGATCTGGTGATCAGAGGCATATCTTATAGGGTTTTTGCCCTGGCCCAACAGGGAATAGCTGCTACTGCACGGATGGGTATCTTTTGACTTGGCCAGCAGCTGTGGGGTTAATATGGCAGCTGATACCTATTTCCCTGGCTAAGCAACAGTAAAAAAAAATAAATGTTAATTCATGCCTAGGTTGCCCACCTTTAGTTATTTCTGGTTCCTGTTCCTGTATTCCTACTTCCATACATGTTTTAATCATGCCCATGGTGACTTACAATACTTTATTTTCAAATTTATAACTCCTACGTTTTAGCAACGTTGGGGACCAGGACCCTGTTATGCTAAATACTGCACAAACACAGAACAAAGGTTTGTCGTATCCTAAGCAGTGACCACCTACATAAACCAAATTAACCCCCCTACATACCTTCCAAGATACGGGGCTCTAACTTTGAATGGTATATGGGATCCTAATTATGAGAGAGAGAGAGAGAGAGGCAGACTGATCTGTTACGTAGGCAAACTATTTTTTTCCTTTGCCTCAGTTTCTTCACCTGAGGAGAAATTTCACTGCATTGCTGTGAGGATTAGGTCATTAAAATTTAGTTAAAAATCAGTTTACTCGCATGTAAACACTCCCAGACAAGCATCTACACATGCAGGGAAGTGGGAGCAGATTTGCTGCTAATGGTAGCAAACTGCTTCTGCTTCCCAGGGCCCTGCAATGGGCCCCTGCCACCACCAGGGAGAGTTTTAGGCTCCGCCTGGTGCTAGGCCTGGGGCTGGCAGGGAGCACCAGGCTAGGAGACAGCTGTCCCCTGGCCAGGGGTGGGACATTACACCTTGCCCCCAGGGGCTGCCTGCAGCAGGGGCAGGGACAACATCCTCCAGCCTTGGCAGCAGGGAGCTCCTGGCCCTGGCTCCCTGATCAGGGGCAGGGGATTTGGAAAGAACTGCAGGGGGCAGACAGGTCCCAGCCCCTGCCCCAATGCACTGGTGGGGCAGGTAGCAGCTGCCCCTCCCAGCACCATTGCTGCCACTTGCCCACCCCACACAGCTGAGCCCGCAAAGGCATGGTGCTCCTGGCAGGGGCAGTACCAGCCTCTTCCTGGTAATGGGGCTGGGCCTGGAGTGGGTGGGAGTGGGGCAGGCTCAGCTGCACAGGATGGGCAGGTGGCAGAGCTGAGAGTGGTGGCTACAGGGGAGATGAGCCAAATTTTGGGATGGATATAGCCCCCCCCAACCCCTCCAGCCTTGGCTCAGCCTCCTCACCTTGAAAAGGCTGATCCCACCTCTGCCTACAGGGGAAGATGGGTGGACCCAGCTGGGCTGGGAATAGGGTGGCACATGCCTGCCTCTCCTCCCTGCTTCCCACTCCCTCCACCCCTGCTGAAGCAGAGCTGAGCAGGACAAAGGTGGATGCAAGCTGCTCTCTGGGACAAAAGCAGCACAGCAGAGAGGCTTGCGGCAGCAGTGGGCAACCAGCATCCACCCTATGCACATATCTTGGGGGGCATTTGCCCCCCCCATGCCTCCCCTCAGAGGTGCGTGCAGTGGAGGGGAGCTGCCCCCACCTTATGCTTCCTGGACAAACTGCCCATGGCTTTGTTCTGCTACCTGCCCCAGGTCCTATACACCACCCTGGCTGAGCAAAGTCCCCTGCCCCTGCCCCACTCCCTCCCTCACTCTGAGGGGGCCTTAATCTGTCCCCCATGCCCCTTCCCCCTCATACATTTACCCGTTGGCAATGCATAGGGGGTGCACGTGGGTGTATGTGCACCTCCTGTGATTGGCAGAGCAGCCCCTGAGAGAAGTGCTCCCGATGCTGCTGGTGGTGCCTGCAAGTGGTCATCACTTGCCACTTCCTGCCCCACCCCCTGCCATTACCACCGGTGGCATCTGCAGGCAGTCGCCGATCACTGCTACCATTGCCAGCAGTGTCTGTGGGTGGTCACTGACTGCTGGTTGGCATTTGCCATTTCCCCCCCCACTGCCAACACCACTGTGGTTGCCTGCGGAAGCTCCCTGCTTGCTGCCACCACTCCCCCGTCGCTGTCACTGTGCTCCCCCAGCCTCCGGGGGTGCGCGTCATTCATGCATTTACTGCAGGAAGCTGTTCTTCATGCTGCCTGCCTGTGTTTGGGGCCACGTGCATGCAGGTGGAGACCCCCTGCATCTCACTCCCAGCAGCCCTAAGCAGCCCCTTGCAAACTGGAATGCTGCTCACCTGCAAAAGGACATCCACTGTTTCCCACAGGAACCCAGGCACCTGGGGGCTGGCACTGGGAGATGCTGATCTCCTAGCTCTGTCTCTGCAGTTGTGGAGCCGGCACTGGAAGATTCTTGTCTCCCAGCGCCACCTCCGTGACCATGGAGCTGGCCTGGGAGATAAGGATATCCCAGTCCCCCACTCCCTGATCTCGGTGTCAGAGTGGAGGTTGGGAGGTAAGGATGTCCAATCCCCCACTTCCTGATTGCTATCTGGGAGCGGGGGGCTTAGTCCCTGCACGGCAGCAGGCAGCCCTGGCAGCTCCTGGGGGCAGGGAGCAAACTCTCACCTCCTGGTGGATGGCTGATGGGGAGATGCACATGCTTACTTTGCGGTAAACTACGCTACTGCACAGTTAAGCATCTTGTGTAGACGCACACACCCAGTGTGTTGAGCATCGATTTAAATAGTTCCCTATAGCACTTGCTTTTGCACCCAAATGCTTTCTGTGCTTTCTAAATAGTAGGAAATATGTCCATAATAAAATTTTTCCTTTAAAGGTATTGGTGTCATGAAGCATTACTGTGCTGTTATGGCAAACTTAGGAATGGCACTTTTTAACCATGTGGTTAACAGAGCTTCTCATGGCTTTGGTTGTCCAGATTTGTCATCTGGAGAGCAGGCTGTCTGATTGTCCTCTCAAGTAGCTTAATGTATATGGAGCTTGGAGTGAAAATCTGTCATGTGTATCATTCTAACCTAAGGAGAATATATTGCATGAAAGTCTTGCAATAGACTTACATGACCAAATGGTGACCAGAATATGCTATCTTGGCCAATGTCTTGTTTTGTCCATCACAACCTAGATCTATGACACATTGCTCTCTTTTTGCATCAACTTGAGGAAGCAATACTATGTGTCCTTAGAGGCAATGCTTTCTCATTTGGGATTTCTTGTTCTTTGTAGTTCTTGAGGTGAAATGGGTCTACATAGATCTCTTTACAAATTACATCTCACTAGTGTCTACTAAATGACTGGGAGGTAAAATAGAAATGACTGATTACTTGCCAACATGCAAGCTTCCAGCAGACATCAAGGGGATTTAGAGGAAGGAAAGGGGAAGCAGTGATGATAAATTTACTTGTGCCTTGTTCATTTCTTGTTTCTACTGTTTGGCCTTTCATGTACAGAATTCTATATCCGCTGCACTATGTACTGCAAATAAAAGGGAGTCTAGCTGCTATAGAGTTCTGCTATTGAAACTTAAGAATGGGTTTTTCAGCTGTTGTGACTTCTGATCAGGGTCAGATGTAACAAAGCTATAACTTTTAAGACCCTTGCATTAAATGTAATGGTAAAAATATGTATGGTGAGGGACGTCCCTAAGCTGGGTCACTACCTTTTCAAAACTGCGATGTTCCTACCAACTTCTAAGGATTAATGATTTAAATACTTTTTTTTTTCTGCATATGTTATATATTATTATATAGCATACTATAACATGAAATAAACCATGTTATATATAATACATGATATATGGAATGCTAAATAAATTGCCTTAATACAGCCACACTTCTAGGCAGAGCTCTACTGTTGGATATACATGGCTTCCACTGGTGTCAATAGATGCCCACCAGCCTTCAATTGAAGGGCAGAACTTGATTCTTGGTGCTACACAGTTGACCATCATGCTACTCATTTGAGTAAAAAAGGCTTAGCAGCTGTTTAAGCTCATAAATGCAAACCATGTGTTGCTTAGCACCAGGTGCCAGAACCTGATTTAAGGAGGATATCATGCTGGAAGTGAACTCTGTTTCACTGGTAAATGTCCTATCCCCAGGTTTGAGTAAGTAGGTTACTAACAGTTCCCCTATCTGGAGGCTAAAGAGATTGCCTTGCTAAGTGTTTCTTTTGCTTAGTTTTGTTATTAGAGCTGTACTGTAGGAAGTGCACTTATAGACTCGAGAGCAAGCTATTTTCATTCATCTTCTTGAGTACAGCATTTGGTTTGCAACCAGTTTGATGTTAGTTGATTTGATGCAACTTAAGAGATGCACAATTTTTTTTTTTTTCCCCCCCCAATACCAGGTTAAATAAGTACAGAATAGGGCTCATCCATGTCAGAAAACTGGTGAATCTAAATATCTTTTAGACCACAAACAGAGTGCAACGGGTGAAAGTGTTCTTTAGAAAAGGAGTTAAAACAAGTACTTTAATGTTTTCTCTTCCAGATTTTTAACTTTATTTTTTAGCTTTTAGTTGGTGTTTTTCAGTATGTATTTTTTTTTTTCTTCCTCACTTCAAGGTCAGTTTTTCTAGAAAAGAACAAGCCAGTACTGTGAATGTACTGGAAATACAAAGACAGGAGACTAGTCTGCAACTGAGTTATCCAACTGTGCAAAAATGTTTAGGCTCAGGTTCTTCTTTTGAAATTGATTAATTCAAGGAGCTTTTATGTTTGCAAAATGACTGACTTGGTTGCAATTGTGTATGATTTCCATGCTACATGGATATCAAATGCCAAATTCCAGCCAGTCAGTCAAATTCAGCAAAGCCAGATTCCAGGGATATTTTCATGTTTTTTCCTTCTGTTCTGAATGCTGAAAACCACCATCCCCCTCATTGATTGCAATAATATAGGGGAACAGTAGAATATCGGAGCACAATAGTGTGCAGGAAGAGGACTTTAAAAAAAAATAAAGCCACTGCTGTTTTTTTAAGAATATAAATGAAGAGTGTTGGTCTCTTGACTTTTGAAGATTATGGTTAAGGTAGACCCTTGATAAGCTTTGTTTTGGCCATAACGTGCTGGCCATCCTGTAGATGACTGACCACAGGATCTTTCTAAAAGGGGAAACCTGCCCCTCTTCATGCCCTACATCTAATATTGCAAATACCTGTATTAAAAATGCGAGTTGGGTTGCAAGGTCAATACTTAAGGAGGAAGTGGGGTGTAGGAGAGCTGCCAGTTCAATCTTAATTAAGCCCCCATGTATTATAATATGAAATTTAATTACACTATCATATTAGTTTTTCATAGGTTCATTGTCTATGGAATGCTTCAGGGTGGTGTAATAGAGTACAATTATCCTGCTGCCATCTTATAGGCAGTCACTTCTTGGGTGTCCCTCCTTTTCTGAGTGCCCGTCTTGATCTTGGGAATGATTTGCAGGTGTGCTGAATATTCGCGGAGACAATTTTGGTGAATGACCTGTGCTTTAAATATATGAAATGATGTTTTTTAGGCCATATATCCTGAAGAACAGAGCCTACAAATTAGCAGACAGTTTTGTGATTCAGTAGAGTACCACCTCCTTTTGAGGGATATTGTGAAAATCAGCTCATCAATGTGAATGTCAGCTCATCAGTGCTTTGTGGAGACAGGTTTTCTTATGGTGCTTGTCACTATGGTATCAATGAGGAATTCTGTCTCTTAAAGCAGCATTTGAGTGTTCAGTGAACGTTCAGTGTTCAGCAGGGCCACATCAAATGGCAAGACGAACCCACTGGTGAGTAGCTGCTCAATTTGAGCCCCATGTATCCTGTGCACTGTCTGAGGCATAGGTTCCATGGGAAAGCATGTCTTGCGTCGATACCTTCTTTATTAAAGGCATATGAATAGGCTGACCATAAGGAAATCTGAGACGCTGCCAAGCCTCCAAATCTCTGAATCAGCCAAGCTAGGCCCATCCCCGGCCTGCTCTCCCAGCCCTGCCCCACCTGCCCCAGCTCCTGGCATCTGTTAAAAAGCAAACAAAACCCCCTCCCCAGTGCTCACCAGGTGCTGCTGGGTGGGGGGTGATCCCTGCTGCCCCTCACTGCCCCCCACTGCATGGGGGGCTCTGCCTGGGCCAGCTGTACCCCTTTAAGGAAAAGAACCAATGAACCCCTCACCCAGACTCACTGTTGCTACTGGTGGGGGGCAGTCCCTGCTGCCCTGCACCATGTGGGGGGGCTCTGCGCAAGCCCCCAAAGTCCCGAGGCCACTGCAGGAGCAATGAGTCCTGGGGCTTTTCTTGTTTTTTTCCTTAAGGGCCCAGAGCTGGCTCAGGTGGGGCACTGTTGAGGGGGCTGGGGGAGCTGGCGGGGGGCTCGTGGCAGAGCCCCCCCATGCAGCATGCCCTCCACTGTCCCAGTGGGGATTGCCCTCCCACTCAGCACCCGGTGAGCAGCGGGGCTTTTTTTAAAGTACTGAGCTGGAGTGGGGAGGCAGGGGATCAGGGGGGCTGGCAGGGGTCCCCCCATGGTCTGCTCCCCCTCCCTCAGCCCCCTCCTCACCCCTAATACTTACTAGCTTGGAGTCGGCTGCAGCTCCCTGATGCAGCCACCAGGGGCTGCCCAAATCACTGAAGCGCTGCGAAGATTCGGAGAGCTTTGAATCAATTCGGCCCTTTAAATTGGTCCTCTAATTCAATTTGGATTCAGAGATTTGGCCACCGAATCGGGCCAAATCTCCTCCGAATTGAATCGCCACCTGAAGCTTTGACCAGCCCTATTGTCTAGCGCGTGCCCTCACTTCCAGCTATCTCCACCCCCCACATGGGGGGAACAGAGACTCGCTGTCCTCCCAAGCTGGTCCAGAGCCTAGCACCAGCAGTATCTGGTGGGACACACTGGGCTGTCCAGGGGCTTTGTGCTGGGCAGCAGGGCCTGATTCTTCCTTCTATGGAGTGCTCCTGTCATTACTGCCCAGTACAAACCTTCTGCGCTGCCCAGCAGGTCCCACTGGAGCCTGGCACCAGCAGCAGCCAGCAAGAAACACTAATTGGGACAGGGGGCTTGCACCAGGTGATGGAGCCCAGTTCTTCTATGGAGTTGGCCTGGCTGGGTGGGGATGAAGGAACCCCCTTGTCATGTGCTCCCTCTCCCCGCCTGGGAAGATCTCAGCTTGATGGGGCTGCCCACTCTCCACCAGTGCACCCAGTCTACAGTTCCTGATCATGTGGGTGTCATGCATACTGCCCACCCAGCCAGCACTCGTGGGTGAAAGTCCCCTGGTAACCTACGACTGCCTGCAGGACCACAGAGTGGAACCTCCTGTGGCTGTAATGGGAGCGGTCTCTGTAGGGCAGGCAGGTTACTGGTATGTGGGTCTTGTCCAGGGCCTTGGTACACTGAGGGAACCGTAGTGCACAGAACCCTACACCACCGGCGGGGGGTTGCAGAAATGGAGGATGGTGTCTACCAGCATGTCCTGGAAGATGCCACACATCTCCAGGATGGCCTCTCCAGTGGTGGCCTTGGTCATACAAGTGTCCTGCATACTGCAGGCTGGTGGGTATGGCCAGCTTAAGCAGCACCAAGGCCAGGTGGGTGTTGGTAGAGAGGGCTGGCTCCATGCCAGTCTGCTGGTGCACCAGGTGGGGCTGGAGCTGGTGGAGTAGGTTGGTAAGGTGGCCTGGGTCATCCGAAAGGTGTCAACGCACTGCTTATTGTCCCAGTCCTGTTGCACCAGGTCCTAGGTGGCATGGCAGCACCAGAGGTGGCAGGGCTGGAGGTCCAGGAGGGCAATGGTCTCCTGGAGCCTGTCATCAGCATCACTGGTGGCAGCAGCTGTGCAGTGGTGGGGACCTGGGGAGGGTATGTGGTGGCTGGCCTGGCAGTCGCTGCATGTGAGGAAGCTGGACAAAGCGAGATGGCTGTGGGCCAGGTGACAGTGACTGTGGCAGATTGGGGGACTCTGTTCCTTGCTGCCAGGGCCATCATAGCTAAGGAATGCAAAGGGGAGATGAATGGAGCTGCCGCATGCTGCATCTGTGTGTGCCACGCTTCTTGTCTGAGCATAGGAAATGGATGACCAGAGAGCAGAGTGCGGGTCT
>JAGPOW010002118.1:3451665-3476210 GCA_030014935.1 Caiman crocodilus | reverse complement strand
TGTTTTAAAGATAGCTGTCACGTGCTGGCAGCTGAGTCTGGCTTCAAACATGGCTGCCAAGTGTGGGCAGCTGGGGCTGGAGATCTGGAGCTCTCCCCAGTGGCCAAAGGGGCACATGGCAGGGGTGGAGGGACCTGGCACTAAATTTGGTGCCAGGTCCCTTCACGTTTAGACACCTACCCAAATTGGCTGACTGTGTATTAGCTTAATGCGCAGTAAATCTAGTCATGACTAAATGCATGTGCAAATGTGCCCAGAGTATACTGTTGCCACATCTCCCCTTTTTAAACATCTAGCTTTCTAACTATAGCACAACTTTAATAAGACATTTGTATAAGAAAGAAGTTACATTAGAACACTAACATTAACATTTTTCAATAAGACTTTGTAGTGCTCGGTGTAGTCTGTTTGATCTGCGTGGTGCTGCCTCAGCCTCTTTAGTGACTGAAACAGGTGTCTATTCTTTTAGTGCCTCTGTCGTCTCCTCTGAACAACTTTCTTGAATCGGCTTATATGTAGTCTCCACTTTCCAGCTGTTCTTTCCGCCTTTCCTCTTGTTAAGGAATGTGTTCAAAGTGTCTCCTATTACATTGAAAAGATTGTCCATCCTGAGTCAATATGTCATAAAATCGTGGAGCAACCTTATGAATAACCCATGCTTTCTGTTCCCAGCTTTCACCATTATAAATGTGAACTTCATCACTGGGCTTCAGTGCCTGCAATGCAAATGACCCTTTATCACTGTACAACTTTTGGTTATCTTTGGCCTTTTGTTTATATCTGTGCAAATCGGTATCAGTCCTGTGATTTGTTACTGTCAGTCTGGGTAACCTAATTCTCAACTTTCTGTTTAAATAAAATCTCAGCAGGTGACAGGCCATGTGCTAGAGGAACTGATATGTAATTTAAAATCACCACATTTGGATCACCAGCTGAATCATTGGCTTTCCTTAAAAATGTCTTTATTATCTTAACACCATTTTCTACAAGTCCATTAGGCTGTGGGCATCTCAGGATCAATGTAACATGCTGAAAACCATAGTCCTGTGCAAAATTTTTTATATTTGTGCCCTGAAAACTGGGGGGCCATTGTCAGACGTAACCGTATTGGACGTGGAATTCCATCTCTGGAAAAGATTGCTTTAAGGTGCAGTATAATCTGCTATGCAGCCATACTGTCTGATAAAGAAACTTTGGGATAGTGAGAAAAATAATCTAAAACCAACAGATAATCTTTGCCAGCTTGTGTAAACAAATCGATTCCCACTTTGTACCATGTCTCTTGAATATCACCATCTATCCACATCAGTTCCTTCTTGTTCTTAGGCTCCTATTTCTGGCATGTCACATTTTATGCACAGCATTTTCTACCTTGCTATTCATGAGTGGCCAATATAATACTTCGCTGGTCCTCCTTTTGCATTTTTCAATCCCGAGATGACCCACATGTATTCTTTTCATTATATATGCCTGTAGTGCTTTAGGTACTACCATCCTGTGACCCTTGAATGAAATGCCATCAATCACTGAGAGCTCTGTTTTAAACTGAAAATATGGACTTGGTAAAAAGTGGGTAGGATATCCAGTGGTGATGGCTTTGATAACCTTCTGCAGTGTGCCATCCTTTGCTGTAGCCACTACAAAGTTTTGCCACATCTCATCTGATAATAGGTGATTGTGCATGTCAGCTGGTTAAAAAACTGTCAGATTCTCTTTCAGCATCATCAACAGGCTTGTCAGCTGCCCTAAACAAAGTATCTGCAATCACTAGTCCTTTGCCTAGTTTATATTCTAATCTCGAATCATGTAACTGTAACAGAAAAAATGATCTCTGTAGTCTGGGAGGTATATCAGTTAGCCCCTTTCTTGTAACGGTGACCAGAGGTTTGCGGTCAGTTACTGTCACAGCTGGTCTTCCATATATAAAAAATATGAATTTTTTTTGGACTCGTGCAACAGAGCTAAAGACTTTCTCTATGCGTGCATATAGGTATTCTGTTTCTGGGAGGGCTCTGGATCAAGGTTCCCTCCAAGGTGCGTGTGTGTACGGCCGTCCACGAATAAACTTGGCTGTGCACAAACATTTTTTCGGGCCACGCACCCGCCAGGAATGGAACTGGGCTGCGGCATGGGGTACTTAGTAAAGGCAAGCTCTTCCCCTAGGTGAGGGCTGGCACGGGCTCCACCGGCTCTGAGGAACTGCTCTGCTTCCCCACGTCGTCTAGGGGAGCAAGGAGGCACGTGGATTCAGGGCTGGGGAGTGTAGCACTTCCTGGAGCCGGCAGAGCCTGCGAAGCAGTTCCCTGGAGCTGGAGAAGCCTCACTCCGGGCAGGCAGACTCCAGCCCCTGCCCCCAGGCTCTGCTGCCTGCCCCGGGTGAAAGGTAAGGATCTTCTTCGGAAAGTGTCCCACAATGCATCGAAAGGGGGAGGCGGGACTGAAGCAGCGCGCTCATGGACCTCTACTTGTTGGAGGGATCACTGCTCTGGATGCATACGGTGATCACTGGAGCCCAGTGGCATACTTTTGCAATAGGGTTGCCCTAATGCCATCTTTCGAGGCATCCGTGGACAATTTGGTTTCTCTTTTACTATCAAAATGCTCGAGGACTGGAGCTATTTAAATAAGTTTTCGTAACTGCAAATTCTTTTTCCATCTCATATCCACAGAATATTTATTATTATTATTATTATTATTTTAGTAGCACTCTCAGTTTGCTGGTGTGCTCTGCAAGGTTTTTTTTTATGTACCTGCCTATATGGGTGACCATTCCCAGGAACCTTTGTATCCCTTCCTTTATCTTGTGGGGGTGGCATGCTTGATACTGTCCTTATTCTCTCAGGATCTATTTGCACCTCATTTTCTGATATTTATTTCCCGAAATAGATGATTTCTTTAACTCTGAATTTGCATTTCTGCTTATATACGTTTTAGCCCTGCCACCCTTGCCCTGTTGAAGGCTTTCTGTAACCTCAAATCATGTTCCTCCCTTTTCTGCCCCAAACAAAGATGTCATCAATATACACCTTGACACCTGCTGCTTCATCAAATATTTGCTGCACTTTCCTTGAGAGATCTCAGGAGCTGAATTGAGGCCAAGCGAGGGCTTGCAAAAGCACTATCTCCCAAAGGGTGTATTAAAAGTGCATAGCCTTGAACTTTTTTTTCATGTAAAAGACCTGCCAAACCCCAAGGATGAGTTCAGAATAGAAAAAATATATAGCACCAGCTATTTCAGTAAATGTATCCTCTCTCATAGGCAATGGAAAGTGCTCTCTTTTTACACATTTATTGAGCTCCTTTGGATCTAAGCATAACCTTAGTGTCCCATCTTTCTTTTCTATAATTACTAATGAATGGACCCATTCAGTAGGTTCTTCTACTTTGTCAATTAACCAGTCAGTTCAGCTCCCTTTTTTTTTTTTTTTAGTTTCCTTTTGATGGCTAGAGGAACTTCTTTTGGGGCATGACTGACTGGAAAATTGGGTTCTGCAAGCTCAATTTTATCTTCAGTTTCCAATTTACCAATGCCTTCAAAAACATCAGAACAGTGGTCTTCTATAAATGTGTCCTTGGCATTTGTTACCATGTATGCTCTCTTAATTAAACTCCAGTTCTGGCAGGTTTTTAGCTCCACTATTGGCATAGCATTCCCTATGGCTATTACAGAAGTAGTCTGTTCAATTTGATCCTTAACTTTTACCTCTAGTTCACATACTCCTTTAGTGGGAATTATCTCATTGTAAGTTCTCAGTATAACATTTTTACCTTTTGATCCAGTTTTGGTTTTTGTTTTAACTTATTAACAGTTGGTTCTGGAAGCACATTAACCTGTGCACAGACAGTGGCTGCCTGCACTGTCTATCCCAGGGGAGCAGACAGCAGCAGTTGGGCAGACAGGTTACCCCTTCCCTGCCTGCTCCCCTGGGATGGTCAGCATGGGCAGCCATAAGTAAGGGGCAGAGCAGTGGGCCTGATCTAGGGTGGGGGTGGTTACACTAAGGTCTAGCCCAGAATGGCTGCACATTAATGTAACATGAGCTGGGTAAGAGATCAGAGAAAATCCTGCTGTGGAGTGACATCATTTTAAGTTACCTAACGAGCTCTTAAAACTAGTTTTAGGTGTTAATGTATGGGCAATCCAAGTGTTGAGCTCCAGGAGTTGCCCCAAATTACCATGTAACAAGGCCTAAAGGTTGCCAAGTCAGGGACTGAAATATTGATGTGGGGTATGTGATGGAGATGGACTGCTTACTGTTCACAAAGCAAAGCGGGGGAATAACATGCCAAAATCTGGCGTTCTGGTAAATGCCCATGCAGTTCATTCTCTTGGACCTGGACCTCTCACTTCAGTCCTAGGCTTATAATTTAGCTAGTCTCAGTATTTTGTCTCCTTGCCTAGTCGGTCCCTTTTTTCTTCCATGCAACCTAGTTCTTCATCACATTTGGCTCCTTCAGTCTCATTCTCCGTTTCTTCAGCTCCTGCTTTCCTTTTGAACTCCTAGTGTCCTTTGCTGCCCCATCAGCTTCTGTGACTTCTTCTTTCTGTCTTCTGCCTTCATTTTTTTTTTTTTTTTATCAGGCCTTTGCAGGCTGCAGCTGCATAGACTCAGACCTGGGCCCAAATAGCACAGGAGAGGCAGAATCCCTGCTCTCACTTCTGGTACCTGAATTGCAGCTGAGCAGGTCCGGGAACAGCTCCAGGGGAGAGTCCCATTCAAATCTGTGCTTGAGCCAAGCATGGTGCAAATGGAGTCTGGGGAGTTGAGCTGTGAAGCTGTAGTAGGTCTCTCCTAAGCATGTCTGAACTGCAGTTTTCTTCTGTTCTCATTCAGCCGACTTTTCACTGGAAAGGTAAAAGGCCAGCCTGGACACAGCATGGAGGGGGAGAGAGTGTCCCTGTTCAAAAGCAGGATTGTGGGGAGAGAATGCTATAGCAGCATTTTCTTCTGGGAAACTCAAATTTCTTTTAACATGAGCAAACACTGCATTTTCCCTGTCTATTCTCTGAAACAACTGAGTTATTTTGGCAGAAATCTTCCTTTTTTGTACCCCTCTTCTTCTCCCCTCTTATGCCCCCCTCCCCCCAATTCAGCCTGAAGCAGACACTTGCATATAAAATTTCAGCCTAAATAGTTTGGCAAAGTTATATAAGAAACTGGAAACAGGATTTTATGGTTGCTTGACACTTTCCACCTATAATAATAGGCAAAGCTGGTTGCACTGGCTATTATCATTTGAGGCTTTCTGGAATCTCTCTCAGTTACTTAGCAGTTTCTCTTGCTTATTAGAACAGCCTGAGCCTTGTTGTGTCAAAGAATAAGCTGTTTTCAGCATCTGCAGTGTAGAAGTTCTGCTTCTTCTGCAGAAGAGACTTTAAATTCATTATTGAAATGTCTTGCTCCTGTGGTCTCTCTCAATGATGCGTGTTCCAGGCATTCGTTCTGTTCTCCTTTTCGGTGCCTGTAGATCCGAGAGAATTCTCTGTAGCAGAGTCAAGTGTCTTATCTTTCTTTTGGCAAATTGTTTCATATTTGTTCTGCTAAAGAACCCTCAGCTTTCTAAATAATAAATTTCTATATTCTATTTCTTATCGCATCAAATGTGTGTTTTTGAGCAGAAGTAGACAATTTTTCAAAACAAAAAAAGGGGCAGATTAGGGAGAACTGAAGCTACTCAGGAGTTTTGCCAAACTGTTTCAGCAAGGAAATAGCTTGGGTGATAGGGGAAACTGCCTTAGGAGTTGGCCTGAGGGTAGGAGACAGGGTAGGGGTGGATTATAAAAAGTCGGTGCTATGGCTGCACCAGCAACCGGAAGATGATGCTCCAGGTGCCTGGCTGTGTCCCTGCGTTGCTGCAGTTGACACAGGAGAGAGAGAGACCTAGAACGTCTGCAAGATGCATTCTTTGTCTCGGCTGCTGCTCTTCTACCTGGATGAGAAACGCCAGCAATCATCCAAAAACACTAGCTCCCAGCGTATTGTGCTGCAAGTGATTTGCTGCGAAGATAACTTGTCACTTCTCCCTCCAGAGTTGACATCTCTGATTTTACAGCAACCTTTCTCAAAATACTACCTTTTTATGAGGTTTCAGTAAATAGCTATTCTCTCCCTCAATCAGCCTTAATTCAGCTCTCTTTCCAACCTCCCCCCCCCTCAAATCCCTTCCTTTGGATACTAATATTAAAGTTAGAAGCTTTTCCACTTCTTTTTAAGGGGTTTCCTGGATCATGTTTTAGCAAGAAATTGGTTGGTCCTCTGGATTTGGCATATACCCATTGATGCAGTTTTTAGGTACTGATTAATGGGAGTGTGGTTTGGAATTGCAAATTGGATAGCACATGAAAGGGAGGAGGAGCTTGTTAATAGGATGTTGGGTTGGAACTTGGGTGACATGGCTTCAATTTCTAGGCTCAGTCATGGCTTTCCTGTTTCAACTTGAGAAACTGCACAACTTGCTCCAATGCCAGGCAAGTTTGTGGGGTGCAGTAGGAATCTCGGGGGAGTTAGGGGTGCAGCAGCAGCCTCCCAGGATGGAGCAGCTACACCATTGCCCCTCAGGAATGCTCTGGGGCCACACTTAATGAGTCAGGGGCCAGTGGTGATAGGCAGGAGAGGGAAGGATGCAGCATACTTGGTGAAGGCTGCCCCATTGGGACCAGACCCGTTCTTCCCCTGGGTTGAGCTGGGACGGCCCCAGCCCCAGCACAGAGAGCTCATCACCTTGTCTGGGCCGTGCTGCTGCAGGGGAGCTGGACAGACTCACTGTGCAGCTTGGAGTCTCACTGCTGTAGCAGGAAGGCCCTGTCTGACCCTTGTAGGGGGCTGGTACCTTCCTTCCTCCCTGTAGTGGGAAGATCCAGGCACAGGAGAAGTCTGTAGCCCCATCTTTGTCTGCAGCCCCAGCCCCTGCCCATGAGGGCTAGAGGAAGCTGCATCTTTGCAGCTGGGCAGTGCTGCCTTAGTGGCTCAGCTATGCCTGCTGTGGCAGGCCTCTGTGCTGCCACTTGAGGGTTGGATTGCCTTGAGCCAAATCGCCCGCCTCAGCTTATGGGAAATGTACTTGGTTCCCTTGATTTGAAGATCTTCCTGCTGGCTCAGGCTCTTCTCTGGGGCTTCTCCTTCCCTACTCCCCATCCCTTTTCTCTCAGGTGTTACCATGGATCACAGGATGCATCTGAGGGTTTGATGTGATCGACTGGTGTGCAGCAATGTGGTGTCCTATCTGTAGCTGCTGGCTGTGTAGTACTGTAGTCGGGATGAAAAAGATAACAAAATGACCAACTAAACGTCTCTCAGCATGGGTGGCAGGGTTCTGATGCCCCGCGCCGATCTGCTCACTCCCAAACATTGGAGTTTTAGCTTTTTCATGTGAAGGCCTTCCTGTGCTCATGTGGACTCTGGCTGGGAGGGAAGCAGCTGATCTTGGAACTCTGTACTACCCTGGGGCCAGAACCTAGCCAGATGCTCACCCTGGCTTGCCTCCGATTTTACAAGGCATTTGCGGTGTCGGCAGCATTAGCCTGGCTTGTTAGCCCACACAATGGCAGCTGTGCGTGTGCAGCTTGACCACCTGTGCTGTAGGGAGCAGGTAAGTCAGGCAGGGGCCTGCCTGCAACTCCCTGCCAGCAGCCTGGGGCTCTCACAGTGCCAGGTGCAGACTGAAGTTGTGAGGGGCCAGGGCTGTTCCTGTTAGTGGTCAAACTAGGTATGAACTGTTGGTTGACTGCTTAACCAATATACTTGGAGGAGGTTAAATGGATACTTTTTGAAAATAATCTTCACATCCCTACTAGTCATTATGGGCTCTTCTTCCCTTCCCTTCTTTTACCCCCAATCTGAAAATGTCTGCCCTTTGAGCAAATGTACCCAGCTTTGATCTTTGCACCTGACTTTTCTTGACATCTGGTTTGTGGCAAAGTAGGAACTTCCTGACCAGCCACAGTGCTAGTTTCCCCACCTGATTCTGGGCATGCTGCCCACCTGTCTCATCTGTCACCCCTTGTTGTTACTTAATTGGTTTTAATTAAGGCAGGCTGCCCATTTCCTGTCCTGATGCCAGAGGGTGCTATCTGTGGCTCCGTTCTTCCCCTACACCGCAGCCCAAGCTTTGCAGATGACATCCAGATGACACAGTGCTCCCAGCCTACAGCTGGACCAAGCTTAGGCCTTGTTGTCAGGCCTCAGACACGCACACATTCATACTGCCCGCCTCTCATACTCCACCCCCTCTCACAGGGTCTCTTTCATGCGTCGACAACTTGTACTGCCAGCTTCCTCTTCGAGTGGGCGCCTTAGGCTTTAGCTAGCTCACACCTGGGGTGGCAAATGTACCGTCTTTTGAGCCTGTCTCGTGACACTCACTGTGGTAGTGGCCAGCCAATCGCCTGACTGGGTCTAAGCTTGCCCTGCCCCCTTCTGGGGCAACTCTATACACTCAGACATAACCAGGGGGCTGGGAGCCCAGTTTCCCCCTTCACTGGGGCTCCATATCTCACTCCGCACCCTCCCTGGGGCTCTTCATCTCTGCTCTTCCTTGGGACTATGGGGCTTCCCTCCCTGGTGGGGCTCAGGTGGCCATAGCTGTACCTGCCCCCTTCTAGGTCTTACACCCTCCCTGGGCTCAGGTGGCAAGTGTTCCTGGCCTCCTTATATCCACAGTGTTGTAGGGGCTAGGGGTTAAGATGCCCTGACCTGCCTTTCACCAGGGTGGTAACTGGCCTGGTATTTCCTGGGGCTCCTGTGCCACTGAGAGCCCCACCAGGCCATCCCTTCCTGGCAGGGTGCAATTTTAGGCCATGTCCAGGACCAGGAGCCTCCAAACCATCCCCTTTAGCTCCTGCCCTTACCCCCAGGATGTTGCATGCAGCCAGGCAGGTCTGCCAGCAGCGAACTGCTCTGTTTATATAGGTGGCCAGAGAGCTAAAATGGCCGCTACAATCAAGCACCTGCTGGCTGCATGGCTTAGTTCTTAAAGTGGCAGGCACCAACAGCGTCCCTCTTAAAATAGTTCCTGGGGGAGGTTTCCCCTGCTGCTCCTCGAAAGCAGGCTCCGCTCAGCCTGTGAAAGCCCAGTGGCAAGCACCCCTAAACGTGCTTGGCCACACACCTCCCCCTCTTAGGATAACATTCAAGGGCTTTGTTTGGCTGCCTTCTCTGCTGGCTTTGTCCCAGATTACTGCAGCCCCTGCCACGTAGTGAGCGTCCCAACTGTGCTCTGCTACATGGTTGAACCACAACCATGGATCCAAAAACCTTGAATTCATGAATCGGATCTGAACTCTTCCTAAGTTATTTAGTTTAAGCCCATCTCTAGCCTAAATCTGGTTTCAGAGCAGACCTGACAGAGTTCAGTATGTTCTACTGGCAAATCATAGAAAGCACAATTCAGCCATAGCAACTTTAGGTAGCAAGCTCATGAGGAGTGTACTGAGGTGTGCATTTGTGAAGAATGGACTAATTTGTAGTCTTTCTCTGACATCAACTATCTGTAAAAAGAAATGCTGGAGTGCATGGCAGCCTTGAAACTCTAGATTTCTTGGCATGCAATGGGGCAATTTCTGTTGCTTGTCTTAGTGGAATATATAAATAACTAACTCTTTTTAGCTATGGGCTTCAGTGCATGATGTATGGTTTGCTATTCTGGCAAGGCATGTAGGATGCTGTACTATTTACATAGGAAAACAGGACATGGTTCACTTTCATTGAGTTGGATCAGCATCTTTTCCCAGTAAAAGTCAGTGACCTTCTGATTTTATTGGAATTCCTTTCCAGCATTGCAGGGAAATTGATAGGTTGAGTGAAAAATGTTATGAGGAAACTTGGGGAAATCTATCTAGTTACCAAAACACTCCTACTGTTTTCTGTGCCCTAAATGTAGGTCTGTGCTAAGGATAACATACAGTCTGTTAGCCTTATGAAAACAAAAAGGTAATTCGTTGCAGTTGTTTACACAGCCAAGAGCTTTAGAGCAAACCACAAATAACAGAAATGCCAACTCTATAGGTGAGGCTTCTACAGCCTTCAAAAGTTGATTGCATCCGGGTGTCCAAATGCATGGAAACAGGTGTTAGTAAAAACTGTCCTTGTATGATAGAATCCGTTCTTGGAAAGGTATCTGCTTTCCTCTGCCTTGGTCAAGGTCCCTCTTGCCAATTGATAGCTAGTGTCTGATTTGAACTGTGTGTGGCATATGTTTAGGAAGTATAGAAACCATGGTGAAATCTCCTTTTGGTTGGCTCTTAGCCAAAAAAAAATGGCTTACACTCTAGGACTCGTAGCTGGGAACACAGTGGATGCCATGTGTGTGTTTATACTGTGAAAGACAAGGCTTGTTGGGTGAATCTGATATCTTTATTGTTTTCCAACTATTTAAGTTGGTCTAATAAAAGATATCAGATTCACCCAAAGAACCTTGTCTGCCTGTGTCCTTAGACCAACATGGCTACAACCTACGTCACCCTTATACTGTGAAATTGTCCCTGGACCTTGTCTACCCCAATCCAGTTTTATTAGACTGACAATCCTGTATACTGTAAGTTTTCCTAAAAAGGTCAATTTCATTCAATAAAACTGAAATTAATTTCTACCATCCCATAACAAGAAGAGACAACAAGGAATGTAACTGCTTTCTCTTCTAATTGTATCCTATTGATTTAAACACCTGATTGCTAAACTCCAGATTAATTTAGCTTATGAAGCAATCAAAGGTTACGTCAGTGGATGTAATTCTTTGTTTGCTTTAGCCTGATGTTGAATAGAGCCTTCAGATGACTACTTTTGCCCATTTTAAGCAAAAGCATATAACATTATTTATTTTAGGGCAGTGGATTCGGAAAACCATATTAGCAAAACTTTCTGGGTAGCTTTAACTTGTCTCAGTGAAGGGGCATTGCGGTTATCCCAAGCTAATGCAGTTTCCATCACCAGTGGCTATGAGAACTGGGTATGGGGTAGCTTTTGGAAGACTGGAATGTTTTGGCTGCATACATGTTGACCATTGCTTCTCCTTTTCTATAGGCCTGCCTATTTCTCCCTTGTTGCAGTATGGCTGGCTGTATCCATTAGAAGAAATAGGACACTTACGTCCATGAATTTAATTTCTATCCAAATGGAGCTTGTAATGGAATGGTTTTACCAATCTGCTCTGTAGCATAGTCAAAAAAGCCCAAGCCCAACAACACCTTGCCCCCCTGTTGTGTAATGTTGCCAAACAAATGATAGCCCTAGTCTACTGTGTGTCATTGGCTGCTCTGAATTCCTTCTGGAGGGCTACTCAGCCCACACCCTAGATAATCAATTTCTAACCTCTTCCTCAGGTCTAGGTGGTATAATGAGTAGGGCTGTGCAAAGCTTTTGTTCCCAATTTTGGTGGCTGAAGTTCCAAATCTGAATAGAGTCAGAGGACCCTTTAATCTCTCTGAATCAAATCAGAACTCTCCAAATCGATTCGGAAAGATTCAGCAATTTTTTTTTTTTATATATACTTGTAGGTAGCAGGGCTTGTGAATGCTGATGCTGGGGCACGTGGAGAGTCCTACAGAAGCATGTGGGGATCCCCAGTGCACTCAGCAGCAGACCCTGAAGTAGACTAGAAGCACTTCTGGTCTGCTGGGGTGTGCATTAGGAGGCTTCCCACCCCCCAATCCCTTCAGCTCGGTGACTGGTGCCTCCAGCATCTGGGGGGGTGCTTCCAGGGTCCCCCTAGGTCAATTGCCAAGCCAGTGGGTGCGTGGGGGGACCCCTGTGCACTCCCTGGCAGACTCTGAAGTGGATCGGAAGTACTTCTGGTCCACTTCTGGGTTTGCCACCGAGCACACAGGGGGCTACTCTGTGCTCCTGTGGTACGCTCCATCCATCCCAGCATCGCAGCAATCCCAAGCTGTGCCTTCTATCTCAAGGTGCGTAGAAAAAACTTTTAGAGCTGTGTTTATGTCCAAATTGCTGAGCATCAAATCTTCAGGTATGGATTTGGCCAAATCGAATCGGGGACAGTGATACGAATCGAATCACTGTCCCCAATTTGGGCCAGATCCGAATCGAATAGATCCTGTTTCGCACATCCTTAATAACGAGTAATTTGTCTCGGTGAACGAGCAGAATGTACATAACTCCTTCTCCAAATGTGCTACCAGGGGAGGTGCATGTGTGTTCAGCAAACTCGCTCAGTCTGTTTAATGCTGTCACAATAGCAGCCACTGAGAACCTCGTGAAATGGCCTTCCAAAGATGCCTGGATGTGACTGGATTGATTCACACTTGCTTATCCTGGTATTTCAAAGCTAACGTGTACGTCCCTACCCAGATCTTCCCATCCTACATAATACATATAGGCTGTCTGGTGAGCTCTGCATTTGTATTATGCTGGGAGTGAAATCTCAGATGCAATTGGGAAAAAAGATCTTATTTTACAATCCTCAGCTGGTGGCATTTTAAATGAGGCTCAAGCAAAGAACTCAGACCACAGTGGGTCAGAAATATTTTTTGTTTTTTTAAACACTGGATTTTTATTTGCAGTTCTGGGTTCAGCTTGTGAATCTTGTGTAGGCGTTTTCACACCTAACAACACTAATAGTTGGCAGCACCTTAAAAAGGATCCCACTAAAGCCCCATGGTCCCCTGATTGAGAATCACTGGTCTATAGCACTCTCTTCCCTTTCATCGATGGAAATCTTCCTGGTGGACTGCAAAATGGACCACTTATGGAGCTAAATGGGTGGGGGAAATGGAGGGTCTTCCTACAAAATGGATGCAGAATTGAGTTCAGCGCAGTGGCTCCCACCAGTTTCTAACCAACAGAATACGAATACCATACAAAGCTGCAAAGCATCTGTAAAACAGGTTGGCAGTGGACATGGCTAAGATGTAGCTGTTTCAGTCTTAAAGGAGCTGTAACTTGGGTCATTGCATTTACTCGGCTTAAGTTGCGTTCTTGTATAAGCAATAACATTTTTTCTGCCATGCTGGACATGTGCCAGTTATAGTCCTAAACCTTTCCTGCTTGCATCTGTATATAATATAAGAGGTCATTTATAATCTCTGTAAGCTGTGATGGGATCCTTTCATCACTTTTTGAATGAGGCACTGGAATGCCTGCTTACATTTTGGGGTCTTTTCCTACTGAGACTCTGGTTTGCAAGGAGAAATCTTGTGCATATGCAGTAAGTCCTTTCAGACTTAATCATTGTGTTGTATATGGCCCCCAAGTTCTAGATTTTTTACAAATCCAATTTATTCTATAGTGCCCTAGCCATGTTCATGTCTTCATGAGCTCCTTCGCTTCCTCTAGTCTACAGTAAAATACCCCAGGATGAATATATTTTTTCTAATTTGTATGACTGAATCCACTTAGTAAATGGAAAATTTATATTTGAAAAGTTTTTTTTCTAGGCACTTGTCTCTCTTCATGTACTTCAAAACAAAATCAGAACAGTATCATTAACTACTAGCCCCAAAAGCATGGCCACATTACAGTGGGTAGGAAAAATCTTTCAAGACTGCCACAAATATAGCTTAATTGTTAGGAAAGTAGCATGTTAGATGAAGCAAGAAGAATGTAGTAATTTTAGCTGGAAGAAACTTCTATATTGGATGCTTATTAACTATACTGTCTCTTCTGTTTGCAATCTGACTCGATTTAATAGAGTCTACTGGAGTGTGCTAATTATCATGTTCTAACAGCCTTGGTGTCGCATGTATTCAGCATCCCTGCTCTTCAAAATGGTGGCGGGGCGCTTTAACTAAAACTCATTGAATGAGTTGAATTTACTTAAAGCACCCCTGCTGCTAATTTTGAAGCATGGGACCCTGAATACATGAGACTGCAGGCACTTTAATTGGAGCTGTTCCCGAGAGCTGCTCTAATTAACGTGCCCTCCCCACTCCCCCCTGCTCCCCGGAGCACGTGCAAAGACACTGTTTGTTTTCAGTCTGTATCCCAACAAAAAGGTGCTAGGTACTGGGGAAATGACAGGATGCTCTGCCAGTAAGAAACCAGATGATTAGCCCAACATAATGTACCACAAATAGATGTCACTCTTGGCCAGGGCCTGGATGAAATGAGAACTGAAGGGGAGGTTACTATTTCCTCTGAAGGTTATCAGCGGGATTTAACTTGCGACTCCTGGCTCCAAAATGCTCACCTCTCTGGGGTCTCCAACCCATTGTCTGTTCCAGTTGCCGGAAGTTTATACATAGGGCAAGCATGAAACCTTTGGGGAAGTTGTAAAAGGTACAATAACTGTTTGGAAACTTCAATTCCCATTGATTTGGTAAGTGCCAAGCTATTGTTCATCCCTGAAAAGCTCCAACCAAGGGTATTCTTTGGAAGAGCAAGTTATATGGGCTAGAACTTCAGCTGTTTTGGACTAGCTCAGAAAGAATGCCCTGAGTACAGATTGGGCATGTTGCCATATTCCTAGAAAAATAATTCACTCGATTCTGTACTTCCCATAGCTTTTGATGATTGCCATCTATTTGTGGCAAAATACTTGATGCCTAAATACGAGTTAGGCATCTGTTACTTGTGGATCTAAAGTCTAGATCAGCAAAATAAGGTACTAATATCACCGATCTCTAATGAGAGTCTACTCCATTTATCTTTTCACTGTTTCACTCAAGTACCTTCTAATGACTACTCCAAACTGTTGCTGCTGTTTACTAAAGCAAGTGAGTCTTCTCCCTAATTCTTCTCATCCTCTTCCAGATCCTGACTGTTCTGAAGTCTTCATCCATCTGATTTGCCTTCCGGACTATTAAGTTCTTATGCGGTCAGAGTCTGATCTATTATTTCACTCTTTATGTAGTTGAGTTGTCTGCTGCAGAAAAATATTGTAGTTTTTCATCCTTCCCCTGGACAAAGGTCTCTGGTTTGTCTTCTCCCAGGAGAAATGGAAGCAAATCCACTGAAGTAGCATTAAAGCAGTGTGGGAGGAATTGAGTGCAGTATAGTTACAAAGCTGTCTTTATAGTATGGAAGAACCCCTTTTCTCTCCTAATTGTGTTCTCCTGCCTCAACTTACCTATATGCCCTCCACTGGGGTATGAAACCATTGGAGATGGAGAGCAGAGTAAGGACTCTGGACTTTAGGACAGCGGACTTTGACTCAGTCTGGGAATTCATGGGCGAGATCCCCTGGGAAGGCAGACTGAGGGGGAGAGGAGTCCAGGAGAGCTGGCTATACATTAAAGCAGCGGTTCCCAACCTTTGTATGCTGCGGCCTGGCAAACTGTGCACCACCACGCGGAGCCTCACAACCAAAATTTCCAACTGGAACACAGGTAAAGCTAGTTTCACCCCCACACCCCACGTGGGGGGTGGGTGGGAGGGCTGCACTGCAGCTGTGGGAGTAGTTGCAGGCTCTCTGCCTGGCTCTGTGGGGCTGCAGTTTGCTGGTCTGTGGTTACTTCTGGTCTGGCAGCTGACCCTTCATGGCCTGGTACTGGGCCCATGGCCTGGGGGTTGGGAACCCCTGCTTTAAAGAAGCCTTACAGAGAGTGCAGGAACAAACTATCCTGATGTGCAGGAAGACTAGCAAGGAAGACGGAAAACCAGCTTGGCATAGCAGTGAACTCTTCGGTAAACTAAATCACAGAAAGAAAGCTTATAAGAAGTGGAAACTTGGACAAATAACTAGAGAATAATATAAGAGTGGTGTTGGGCATAGAGAGATGAAGTCAGGAAGGCCAGGCACAATTGGAGTTGCAGTTAACAAGGGATGTGAAGGGTAACAAGAAGGGTTTCTACAAATACGTTGGTAGTAAGAGGAGGATCAGGTAACGTGCGGGTCTCTTACTGAAAGGGGAGGCAACCTTGTGGCAGAAGATGTGGAAAAGGCTGAAGTGCTCAATGCCTTTTTTGCCTGAGTCCTCACAGGCAAGGTCATCTCCCAGACTACTGCATCAGGCAGCACAGTTTGGGAGGGAGGTGACCAGCCAACAGTGGTGAAAGAACAGGCTACTTAGAAAAGCTGGATGAGTACAAGTCCGTGGGGCTGGATGGGATGCATCCGAGGGTGCTAAGGGTGTTGGGCGATATGATTGCAAACCCATTGGCCATCGTCTTTGAAAACTCATGGCAATCGGGAGAGGTCCCAGATGACTGGATAGGGGTAAACATGGTGCCTATATTTAAGAAAGGGAAAATGGAGGATCCTGAGAACTACAGACCAGTCAGCCTCACCTCAATCCCTGGAAAAATCATGGAGCACATCCTCAAAGAATCCATTTCTAAGCATTTGGAGGAGAAAAACGGTGATTAGAAACAGCATAGATTCACCAAGGACAAGTCATGCCTGAGCAACCTGATTGCCTTCTATGATGAGATGGCTGGCTCTGTGGATGCAGGGAGACTAGTGGTTGTGGTATACCTTGATTTTTAGCAAGACTTTTGATAGTCTCCCACAACTTTCTCCCAAGCAAGCTAAGGAAGTATGGACTGGATAAATGGACTGTAAGGTGGATAGAAAACTTCCAGGAGCATCAGGCTCGGAGAGTAGTAATCAATGGCCCAATGTCTAGTTGGCAGCCGGTATCGAGTGGAGTGCCCCAGGTGTTGGCCCTGGGGCTGGTTTTATTCAATGTCTTCATCAGTGACCTGGAAGATGGCATAGAGTGGACCCTCAGCAAGTTTGCAGAGAACACCAAGCTGGGGGGGAGTAGTAGATATGCTATAGGGTAGGGCTAGGATTCAGAGAGACCTAGATGAATTGGAGGATTAGGCCAAAAGGCATCTCATGAGGGTCAAGAAGGACAAGTGCAAAGTCCTGCACTTAGGGCAGAACAATCCCATGTACTGGTGCAGGCGGGGGGCTGACTGGCTGGGCAGCAGCTCTGCAGAAAAGGGCCTGGGGTTACAGTGGACAATAAGCTGAATATGAACCAACATCGTGCCCTTATTGCCAAGAAGGCTAATGGCGTACTGGGCTGCATTGGTAGGAGACCTGCCAGTAGATCAACGGAAGTGATTATTCCCCTCTCTTCAGCACTAGCGAGGCCAAATCTGGAGTACTGTGTTCAGTTTTGGGCCCCTAAGTACAGAAAGGATGTGGACAAATTGGAGAGAGTCCAACAGAGGGTGACAAAAATAGCAAGGGGGCTGGGGCACATGACTTCTGAGGGAACTGGTCTTATTTAATCTAGAGAAAAGGAGACTGAGAGGGGACTTAATAGCAACCATCAACTACCTGAAGTGGGGTTTGAAAGAGGATGGAACTAGACTGTTCTCAGTGGTGGCAGATGACAGAACAAGGAGCAATGGTCTCATGTTGCGACAAGGGAAGTTTAAGCTGGATATTAGGAAGAATTTTCTCACATGGAGGGTAGTAAAACACTGAAACAGGTTACCTAGAGACGTGGTAGAAGTTCCATCCTTGAAGGCTTTCAAAACCCCAATAGACAAAGCTTTGACTGGTATAATCTAGTTGTGGATGGTCCTGCTTTGAGCAGGGGGTTGGACTAGATGACCTCCTGAGGTCCCTTCCAGCCCTAACTTTCTATGCTTCTGTGACTGGAGGTATTGCCTTTAATGTGGAATAGCCAAGTCAACAAGACTTCTGTGGCAAGACAACCTAGGCAACTATTACTGAAGTCTAAGGAAGAACCTACACGTATATGCCGAATATGATCTGCCTGGGATTAAGGTGCGGAACATACGAATCTGAGATGGTATGTGTGCGTTGTTCCTATTTTTTTGTTATTTTGTGTGTTTTGTCTTTACCTCTTCTTTGTGCAGTTTGCTACATGGAGACAAATTGCATTGAACTTCCTTCTCCCAGGGTTGGGAATAATAAGTAGTATTGTATATGTAATAGCACCGTTAATGAATATAGCTCCAGAGTACTTTTTTTAAACGGTCCTTCCTCAAAGTTTTGTGTTTGTTACTTCGTTTGCATACCACGAAAAGTCCCTCCCTTCCCTTCCTTTCCTTTCCCTGGTGCTCAGGTAGCTTGCACAGGTTCTACAGTAGAAGTCTCCACAGCCAGTTGTAACACTATTGAAAAATGTACGCTTGGGGTTAAGCAGGGGTGGGCACAATATGGCCTGCAGACCATATCTGGGCTGCTAATTGAATCTAACCAGGCTTCAGGGGGGGTGGCAGGTCTGGTGTGGCCTCTGTCGGCACCACGTGGGATGCTGGGCAGAAGCAGCCTTGCCCACTTGCCCGGCTGGCACCATGCGGCTGGTCTTGGGTGAGCTGTGCTTGGATCCTGCCAGCTCTGACTCTTGCTTCTGCTGGCAACATGGGGGATATTGGGCAGAAGCAGCCTCACCTACTGGTTCCATGTGGCATCCCTGCTCTGGCTTGGCCAAATGGCCCCACCTGCCTCTGGCTTGGAGCTGGCAGGAACTTCCCTGAGTGCTTGGACTGTGTGGCAGGCACTCTGCACCTATGCCTGGAGGTGGCAGAGCATATGAAAACCCCAGCCCCTGCCCTACCTCCCGCCTTGCCCTATGCAGCACTGCAAGCCAGCCCAGCCACCTGCTGCCTCCCAGATGCAGCCAACACTGCTCCTTTCTTGCCCCATCCACTCAGGTGAGGCTGCCCCCAGCACCCTGGGCTGGGCCTGGGGCTGGGGCTCCTCCTGGGGGAAGAAAGACCCCCTGGGCTGCAGTGGGCACATCCTGCATGGCCCTGGTAGGGAGCTGGGGTAGGTTGGAGCAAGTTGCTGGGCTTCTGCAGGTTTGTGGCGGCAGGTGCAGAGGGGAAGGGGTTGGGGGCAGGTGGGTATGGGGTACAAATGGCTCTTGAGGGGCATGTTGGGGTGCAGGGTGAGGCAGGAACTCCTTTGAGATGTGAGGGGATGGCTTAGAGGTGGCAGGGCTCTGCTGGGGGTGAGGGTGTCCTTCCTTGGCCGAATGTCCTGCTGATTTGATTTTTGGTTCCTCATGGGAGAGACTTTATTTTGAGCTGTTACATGATCACCTCTTCATACACTTCTCAAAAAAACATAAAGCAGGACAAAAGTTATCTTTTGAAATAAAATGTAAATATTTTATAGCAGGTGTTTTATTTTTAGCATATGATTTGTTTTTTATCTCTAATTTGTTAACATTTGAACTTCACCATTAATTTTGTGTGTGGCCCTCAACAGCTCACCAAAACTCATTAAGTCACCCTTCAGCTGAAATAATTTCCCACCTGTAGGTTAAAGACTACATAACCATCCCTCCCTCCGCAGAAACGGGCACTTTGCTGTTCACGACATGACAATGCCCCAGCTCAGAGCACTGCAGTTGGTAATTTGGGAAAAGTCTCCTCCTTAGGCTGGGAGAAATAAAATGCAGCTTACAATAAGTTGTGCCTTTTTCCCTTCAAGTTGAAAACAGTTCCTTTCCTAATCATTTCTCCTTCCCCTTCTTTTACGCTCCTTCTGTGTGGGATTCTTCTTTTCCCTCTTTTACCCCTTTCTCCCCCTTACCCCTGGCCCCTTCATTTTTAGCTTATTGAAGTTGTCTGCAGCCCATCAAAGGATCAAATATCTTCAGATGACTTGAGTCTTCATTAATGTTTTTCCATCTTGCTGTTCAATTCCCTGTGTAGGAAACGCTGACTTAAAGCGTGATTCAGAGGGGAGCAATGAAGTTTCACTGTTATGGATTTTGGATATAGAGCTCAGATACTTGTGTATGTATTTATGAAGCAGGATGCCTGCTAAGCGCAAGCTGTAATTTACTTGGAATAACACTTCTGCAACCTACACACACACATCTTAAAATTTACTGGCCAATGTGGTCAAAGTTGTGTCACTCCTAGTAATATTGACGCAACCTTGATCTTGGTAGTTTTATTGCCATGAAATCAGTTTTGTCCCGTGTGCAGGATTTCACTGCATATGGCAGTACAAACAAATATTATCTCTTCATTTAAATCTTCAACATAGTTTCCTGCTTAGTTTCTCCCAGTTGCTCGTCTATTCCCAAGACTTCATGGCAAGAAGCCTTTACCCTGGCAGCTGGGTATGAAACCACCGTACACCTATCCCACAGTGGAGCCCTGCAGTGTCCAGAGATGGGGCCTGATGGCACAAGGTCATATTAATAACCATTTGAGTCAGACCATTTAAAAAAAAAAAAAAAAAAAAAGCAGAGCTGAAAATATACACTGCAAACCTGTACAGTTCTGAATGCGATGACTCCAGGTTCTTTGTGGGTCTGGAAAATGCTGTCTTTGACTGACAGTTCCCAGTGGGGTGTTCTGTTCCCTTGGTTAGAAAGTGGTATGCAAGCCCAAAGTGAACCGAGGCACTACTGTTCATGGGAAATCTATGATTTGGGGGTACCTTTTGGTGGGCGGTAAAGCTGTGGGTGCCTTTTGAAAACCAATGTCTTCACCCTGCTGATTTACAGTGATTGCATATGAAAAGGGCACCCTGCTCATGTCTGGGAACTTTTTGGTTGGCAGCTGATTGCCCCCAGTCATAGGTGATGCATAGCGGCGGGGGGGGGTGCCTCCCCCAAGATTGGCTGGTGCTGCTGGCATCTGCGGGTGGTGGCTGCTTGCCACCCCTTCCTCCCTCATCGCCGACACTGCCAGAGCCGCCCATGTGTGGTCCCCACTTGGCCCGCCCTCGCTGTCTGTGTCACCGCAGCTGCCTGTGGGCAGTCTCCTCTTGGCTCGCACTTGCTGCTGAGGTCACCACAGCTACTTACTGGCAGTCCCTGATCACCACCACCACCATGCCCCTGCCACTGATGCCACTGTCCGCACCACGGGAAGCACGAGTCGTTCATGCCCCTGCTGTCACTGCCATGATCCTGCAGTGTTTGACTGTGCAGCATGAGTCTTGAGCTATGAAGTCACGGTTGCCTCTAGTTCTGGCGAGCAGGGAGGAACACCAGTCAGATATTGCGGGGCATGTCCCCAGTGGCTGATCGCACTAACTGGGGGATTCCCTGCTTCTGATCACGCTCGCTGTGAAAGTAGCCACGCCACTTCTGGTTATGGCTGCAGGACTTCCAGAAGTGGCACGGTTGCTTTTGCTGGCGGCCCCACTCCCCAGCTAGTGGTTGAAGGGGGGAAACTGGTGCTCCCACCTGCCCACCAGCTAAACAGGGAGCATGGCCTCTCACAGCGTGCACCGGCGCGCTCAGGGGGTGCATGTGCACCTCCTATGTGTCACCACTGGGGAGGAAGATCAGAAAGGGAAGATGGAGCAGAAACTGAGAAGGCTAAGCCCTAAGAAAATTAGAAAGCAACAGAGAAGGCTGGGTTAGGTGACAAAGTTATTTCAACAAAAGTGTTTGGGAGCCCTTACCTAATAGTCTTAGTGTAGCTGAGGCCCAGGGGGTTTGGTGGGTGTGCCTGGCGTATTCAGAACATGGTGGAAATGCAGATACTTCCACCTGCTGCTCCTGACAGTGTCCGTGATCCAGTGGGAGGTCTAAAGTCACAAATCTGTTCCTTTGTTTAGTTGCAGACATGAGTTTTGCTAGCACAATTTTAAACTTCCTACAGAGGGGCTGCTTGGCTGGATGTGACTGCCTGTCTTAATTAATTTTTTGTAGCAGTGAACAGTTTGATTGACCATTATGTGTCTGAGGGGAGAAAGAGTGGGTTCCTAGGCCATGTTTTGGTTCAGTATCTGTCTCTATCACTAGCAGAGACCTCTTGCGAGTCTTGCTCTGTTCCTTGGCTTCCCATCTGGAAAGTGGTATGATAATGGCTTTCTCTGATCCTTTGTCTTCTGTTTTAGGCTGAAAACTCTTCTGGACCAGCAATGCTGCCTGTACAGCACCTAATCCAGTGGGGCCAGTTTTAGTTGGGGCCTCTATTATGACCATCATATACTGCTAATAAAATTCACTAAGCTTTGGAAAGTGTCATTCTTAACCAATAGACATGTTCAGAGTTGTAAGGGCCAAAGGGATAATGCCAGAAGTAATTCCTACTTAATTTCACTTAAAGTCTGTAAAATGAAGATTGAATACTTGGAAGCTGCTAGGGAGATGTTTGAAAGAAGAATGAATAATCTGGCCTTTGCAGAACAGGCCAGATGTATTAGTTCTCTCCCATCTCTAACTTCTTTCTCTAGCTGAAGCTGGGATTTTTCCCACATAGCAGCTGTACTTTTAAAGATTGCAAATTTTGAGCCAGTGTGACTTGAAACAAGTTAATTGATTAAAGGGTGCATGGGATTGGCAGTTCATTGTACTGCTTGCTGCGTTACTGGGATTTAAAATGTCATTTTGTTTTGTGTTTTCTGCAGGCATTGGTGTCACTACACTGTTACACGGACTGTTTCCTGTCAAGTGCAGAATGGGTCAGAAACTGTGATCCAGAGAGTTTATCAGAGCTGCCGGTGGCCAGGACCTTGTGCCAACTTAGTGAGGTAAAATTCCTTAATTTTATGCAAATTATGGACTCAATCCTATGCTGTCTCTTCAGTTAGTTGGAGTTTGGCCTATACAGTGCATATGGGGTTAGGCTCTGGGTTGCTTCTAAACCTGGTGATGCTAATAGAAATGGCACTGAATAATGACTCCACTAAAGGGGGTACCCTTCCACAGGTGGGTAGCTTTGTTTTGTGTTTATACTTATCTATGCAAACAAGATTCAGACTCTTAATGTTGGTGGGCAACACTGCTCCTCTGGCTCTTGAAGAACAGTGATGGTTTTGTCTTGTACAGATGCTGTTGGAGTATCATAGCCCACAAGGAGCTAAGGTAGCCAAACTCACTGTTGCTTGTGAACTGAGCCAGCCTTGGCTTTCACCCCAGTACGTTCCCAGAAGTTAAGGGCTGGTGCACGGAATAATAGAAGTACTTGACACCTGGCGGCAGGTCTAGCAAGGTGCTGCATGTTGCTAATTCCTGCTGATTTCAGATTCATGCCAAAATTGCTCAGTCACTTCCAAAACTGAGCTTTCACAAGGCCCTTTTTTATCCATTGGTCTCAAAGCTCTTCGCAAAGGTGAGTAGGTATCTACTATCTCTGCTTTATAGATAAGAAGTTCCAGCACAGATTGTGACTTGCTAAAGACTTTGTGAATTCATCCTTTGCACTATCTGCTAGGCTATGCTAATATTGTGTCATCTGACCCATGACAGTCCTGGGACATGGTCTACAGTGGAGATAGTGTAGAACTGTTATTCCAGGTCAATTTTTCCACACCGTTTGTTTCTGTGGGCATTCCTAATGTGGAGTAAGGTAAGCAACCATGTTCTCTTAAAAGGGGGAAGACTTGCTGTGGTTTATCTTCATCTGTTTTTACCTGTTTTGTCTGTCCATTCTTATCCCATGGCAAGTGGAAGTTAAATTGGGGCAGCTTGACTGATAATGAAATGGTGTTAAATTACCTTGCCGTAAGAGCAGATGGATGACACGGGTAAAATGAATCGGCTGACAAACTTGCAAGTGGTTAGGCCCTTTTCCCTCCCTTCTAGGTTGTAATGGTTTCTTTCTATGCCCTAAGAATGTAGGAAAACCTACTCCACATTTTTTGATTTTTACATCTAACTTATTTTGCAGTACAAGAGCCAACAGCCTAATTTAGCTAGTAAGAATAATGACATTGTTCATCACTGGTCTGTTCAGCTATGGGACAGGGCTTGAAGTCACCTCATAATGTAGACAGAACATGGTTGTCTTAGTAGGACTACAGTCATAAACACCTGGAAAAATCTATCTCCAAAACATTGTATACTGAGCTGCTCCCATGATTAAGTTCATATGGAACTTTAATTTTCCATATTGCTGTTACCACAGTTGTTCTCCAGTTTCCATTTGGCCACTGGTCAGCATTACTTAGTTTTCTTTTGCCTGTAATATATCTGCTTTGGTATCTATCCGTTCTTGTTTCAACCACAGCTTATATGAAGCATTTTTTATGTCTTATGCTGCTGTAGCCAAACTTGACATTTTTAATTTTCTCTATTGACATTTTTAATTTTCCCAGACTTGATCCTTTTCCTGTTTTAAAGGTGTTGGCTTTAACTGTATGTTTTTAACTTGCGAAAGTTTTATCTATTTTTTTTTTTTTTTTAATGTGACTGGAATTATTTGGTACCAGACAATCACTGGGTCAATATCCTGTGTCTGTACTTGTACAGCTACCTTCCTAAATAAAGTATAGTAGTATAGAAAATGCTGATTTTGTTTATCCATGAAAGACCAAGGAAATAAAACTAAGACTTAATCATTTTTGTTTGATGTTGTGACACTTAATTTCTCTAGGAGGCAACTTGTTTTGAACACGCTGCAAAATAGTGCAAGCATGATTGGCAGAGAGGAATTTCAGAACTGAAAATACCACAGAAATACCAGTATTGAAATAGTTTTGAGGCTACCAATACAGAAGGTTTGAACTGACTTGAACTTGGCTGAGTTGTGGGCTGATTTTTAGGCAGTAAGGTTCAGAAGGAAATGGACCTAAAGAAATGCTCATCTGTTGCAGGTGGTATTATAATGGCCATGGCAGAGAAGGAACCATCTTGAGAACAAAAGGGCCTGTGGTTAAAGTCACCTGAGGCTTAGAGATGATATTAGTTCACAGATGTCAAATACCTCCACTCCTAGATACCTTAGTTCTGTAATTTGGTTATTCACTCT
>JAGPOW010002118.1:3440189-3451565 GCA_030014935.1 Caiman crocodilus | reverse complement strand
TGTTTTGATAAAGTTACATGGAAGTAACTATTAGAACTGGTGGATACCGATTGCCTTGATGTTACATGGAAATGACCTCCTTTGTGCCTGACCCATATCTTATGGCTTGAATTCAGACAAAAAGACTAGTCTTTTACCTGCTGCTCTATGCTACTTTTATTATTGTTCCAGAAACTGCTTTTAATTTTCCTGGTTCAGCAGCAAATTGACATATTTTAGTTTGGATTGAATGGAATTTTAAATAGGTTTCTTCCTCCTCTCCCACACAGCAAAAGAGATGATGACCCTTCTTGTGCTTCTGTTTGGTGTCAAAACACTTAAATCTCTATCACTACTGAATTAACAAGGGGCTTGACTGACAACTGGTGGTGGTGTCATTCAGCTCTATCCAATAGTCTGGCAAGTGGAACACACTGGGAGACCTTTATGGACTGGTAATTAGGACACTCACTTGAGAGAGGGGAAATAGAAGTCTTTTTTTTTTTAATGCCCGAATCAAACTCCCACCTTTATGGGATTTGGATAGCCCTCACCTACCCCAGAATATTTGATTGCTTGGTGATTTTTTTTTTTTTTTTTTTTTTTTTAAACTTATCCCCTTGGCATGGTAGGGAACAGAAATGAGGTAACCCATATCCTAGGTGAATGCTGTAATCACTCATAAGGTGGAGGTGATGCCCTTTCACTTTAGGGGACTAGATTCATGAAAGTCTTCTCAGTTGAAACTATTTAGCAAACCTGAGTTTAATTCACAAATCGTTTTGGAAAAATGTATTCCCCTTCCCCTCCATTTCTCTCCCCTCCCCCCTCCTCCCTGCCCCCAGTGAACATACTATTGGCTAATAAAATGTTTTGCTGAACTCTACCCATGTCTCTAGTCAAAGAACTTGTGACATCTGTAAGCGTGCCAAATGGTGACTTCCAACAGCATTATAAGGATTACTGGAGTTTTAACCTCAGTGATTGTTCATAAAGCATCTGGATTGCCATGTTTTAGTTGGACAAACTGTTCAGGCACAGAATAACCTTTGGCCAGGACATCTTGTAGACTTGGAGTGTCAGTGTCATTTGATTGGGTTGTTTTTTTTTTTGAGAGCCAGAAATGGCTATACCACGCTTTCTTTGGAAGTGCTCCTGGCCAGTCATTGTTCCTTCGTGAGACCCCAAGTGAAGATCAAGGGCACTCATTAATCTTCTGGTAACTCTTTGAATTGTACAATGATTTAATACAGACAGGCCAAGTTCCTGCAGCCCCAGACCCCTTTTTATATTGTTTAATAGCTCAAGCATTTAAATAGTTTCATGCAGAGATGGATAGAAATCCCAGGAAGGGTTGCTGTCAAGAACTGCAGGTGTGGGAGCAAACTTGGCTCAAAATGCTAGTGCGTGGACTCCTGGGAGTTGTGTGCAGGTTACTGGTTTAAAGTTTTACTTTTCTTGAGATCCTGTTCATCTTGGCTGCTGGTCTCTCCAGTAGCCTTTCCCAAAGCTGCTTTTTCTACATGAAATGTAAGACAGTTTTGGTAAAAGACTCGATTGGCAGTTATAGGCCATTGCTTTGTTGCAGGTTTTAATTTGTATGTGGTGTGCCTTTTTGAGGAAGCAGCAAGGATTTTTCCCCATCTCTTGGTCCTGTCTGTTTTCTACTGTGTGTATTCCCCTGCTGCACCGGGTATGCTATATCTTTTAAACCTCTTATCTAGGCCTCTTAAATGATTTCTCTGTCCCTTTTTGACTTTAAGCTGCAGGAACACTGGGTAGCGCTCCTATTTGGACTTGCTGCTCACTTGTGGCTAATGCACAGTGCTGAGCATGGTGCCCTGACTAGCAGGGTGGAATACCACCTGGTAGACTGTCCATCTCATTGATCTTCTACCTTCCCTGTGTTCCCTTTGGTAGTACACCAGAATGACTGAGGATTCATTCCTCTCATGCGCTTCTTCAGATCATGAGCATGAGTCCTTGGAGTCTAACCCTTCCCTTTCAGTGTCTCCCTTAGCAGCTGAGGGACCATCTCCTTTTGGGACCACCTGTGTGTGAAAAAAATATAAGAAAGAAGCAGCCTTCTGAAACTGAGAAAATGATTTTAAAATAAGTAGTATTTTTTATTTGGGTGGTTCACTGGTAGAATCCTTGTCTGCCACCCAGGAGATCTGGTTGCAATTCCCTGACACCTATACAGCTACAGTCACGGGGGCACTAAACATCTGGACTCGGTCTGGTCTTTAGATTCTGTCTTACTGGCCTAATGGGGGCATGAAGGTCTAGGCAGCTTTCACTCCTCCAAAATACCTGCCCAGGCATATGCATCAAACTTCTGGGTGGCTCCCGTGCATGCACTGTGATCCGGGCGGATCAGTGGTTGCCACCATATATATATATATATACACATATATAATTTTCATTTGATTTTTCCAAAGCCCAGTGATGGAAGCTTCTTTACACCTAGTTATGCCTAGAGGGAAAACAACAACAAAAAATTATATATCTAGAAATAACCTTCCCTCTTTGCTCGGTCAGCCTCCAAGTCTCTCCCTGTTGCGTAGAGGAGTCTCTCTCTGGATCCTTCACTTGACCTGCCTTATGAAGTTCTAGTTCTGAGGATAATGCGCTCTGTCCAGGGTGGTTGCATCACTTCTACAAGACTATTTAGTCAAGAATACCACCAGGAGAAAGTGCTGTGCCACCCTCAAGACCATTGCTCCTTCCATTTTTACCCTGGAATTTAGAGAGGTGTGACCAGAGTTATTCCACAGGACTGGAAGCTGCAGGCAGGCAATAATGCACATCTTCCCTATTTTTCCCAGCTCTGCCTCTACAACTGTTTCATCTGCTCGTGTGAGGAGTGGGCCAGAGCTCTCGTTCCATCAGGATCTGTTATCAGAAGGTTTGTGAGCAAATGGTACTCCTGCCAAAGAAGAAGGCGTCTTGTAACCGTGCTGTGACAGCTGAGAGGGGTGTTTCATTAGAGAGAGTCTGCTAACAAACGGATGTCAGCGCAGCCAGACTGAGGTTTAGGCCATTTCCCATCTCCCATTCATTTGTGCTATGTTTCTTTTCCTTATTGGATAACTTTTGACTCTGTGCCAAGCATTTGACAGTGAAGTATCTGCAAGATCCTCAGCATAGCATCTCAGTTTGTGTTTCTTCTTGCTGTCTATTCGCTTACTCCATAGGAGCTGCCAGCTGTTTCTTTTGTGTGAGCCTTCCTTCTTGGCTCCTTTGAGATTAACCTGTTTTGTTTCTACCCCTGTCTCTCTTATTTAGCTTGGGCGCCTCTCTTTCTCTGTCAGCTGGAGTCCTTTTGTAAGGAGAGTTCTGTCTTCCAAAGTGTTCTCCATCTCTGCAGTGCAACCTGTCTTTGCATGTCCATGGTGAATGCCTGTGGCCTTACAATCCAAATGGGTGCATGGGCAGCTTTCCAGGGAGCTGGTCTATCACTAATTTTTGCATATAAACCAACCAACCTGAAGGAACTAACAAAAACTGCTTGCTTCCAGTTTCACCAGTAACTAAGTCCCTGGGAGCCAGCTATTGGATCAACTGCACACAATTTTCACTGAAGCCAGTAGGATCAGGCACCCGTATTTTTTCGCCTAAACAGTCTATAAGGGGTGTGCAATATGGGCCATATTCAATTTGGATTCAGCCTGAATCGAGAGACAGTAATTCAATTTGTTGATTTGGATCACTGTCCCGATTCGATTCAGTTGAATCCAAATTGAAAGATTCAATGCCGATTTTTGGAGAATCAGCGATTTGGCCATAGACACAACTTTAAATGCTTTTTTCTACATGCCTCATGGTACCAGGCATGGCTTGTGAACACTGCAATGGTGGGGCAGGTGGAGTGTCCCACAGTGGCATGGGGGGCCCCCTGCGCACTCCGTGGCAGACCCAGAAGAGGACTGGAAGTGCTTCTGGTCCACTCCTGAGTGCACTGGGGACCCCCCCACGCTCCCATGGGATGCTCCGTCTGCCTCACCATTGCAGCGTTCACGAGCTGCCTGGTACCTTGAAGTATGGAGAAAAAAACATTTTAAAGCTGTGTCTATAGCTGAATCATCAAATCTCTCCGAATCAATTTGGTGTGTTCCGATTTGATTTGGAGAGATTAAAGGGTCTTCTGATTTGATTCGGATTGGGAGATTCGGCTGCTTATTCGGGCCAAATCTCTGCTGAATTGAATCGGCGACCAAAGCTTTGCATAGCCCTACAGTCTGTGTTTGCAGCACCTAAAGCAAATTCAGCCCTTATCTTCTGCGTAGGCAGTACCTCTAAATAGAACATGATGCCTCTCGAGCAGGGGTGGCCAACCTGCAGCTCCGGAGCCACATGCAGCTCTTCAGAAGTGAATATACATCTCCTTGAATCTTCTCGTTAATTGATGTATTATATACCTGGACTTGGAGAATGAGATATACAACCAGCCTACATATCTGACATATATGAAAAATCTTGCTGTGGGATCACTAGGGTTCTTTAGGGTATGTCACCAATGGATCTGTCTCATACTTAAGCATTTTTACTGTGTTAACATCTTCCTATAGTATGGGAATTCCCCCTCTTTTTCAGTCCATTAAACTGAACAATAAATCCTCAAGATCCACTCAGCATGTAAAAATGTTTGTTTTAATTTCCATTAGCTTATGTTGGGTTTTTACAAGCTGTTCATTCATGCACCTGTAAAAAGATGCTTCACCCCTTCGCATAGTTCCTTCTTGCTTCTTCCTTAAATTTTCAAAAGTGAGCAGGGGGAAATTTTTGTGTTCAACTGGAGTCGTCTTGAAGAAGCCTGATTTGCAAAAAGTGCAGCGTGTCTTCCCTCTGAAAATCAGGACATCTCAAAAAGAGCTTAGTTTGGGCACAGAAAAATCGCTAATTGGTACTTCAGAAATGTTGTCTTTTGTTCTCAACATCCTTGCAAAGCAGTAAGTTGGGAGGGTTTGCCAAATTGGGGAGGAATTTCCACTGATTTCTCAGCTAAGCAAACCAGAAGGCTAAGGACAGACATTCAAAAAGCTTGAGCTTGAATTGGTTCAATCTTTGCAGTTTAGTTTAACCTGCAAACCTTGAACCGATTTGGAGGTGGATAGACAGACATTCCCTTTTCATTCCAGAACTGCAGACATATGCCTGCAGTGGCTCAGGCTAGAAACCTGGGGGGTGCTAGAGCTGTCATCTCTTCCCTTCCACACTCTCTCTGATTAGGGAGGAGTATAAACCCCCAACCCTGCCCACACTGTCTTAGGCTCTTCCCTGCTCAAGGAGCAGGAGTGTTGCCAGATTCTGCATGTGTTGATAATACTGAACTTTTCAATCTCCCTCTCCCTGCTTCTTCATGTGGTCTGCAAATCAGGTAATTTCTAACAGCTTTCTCTGTCCCCTCTTGAAGACTAACAGATTGCAACCAGGAGGTTACTTGTCAGAGCAAAGTTTATCAGCCTATTAAGCTCTACAAAAGAAAACATCTTTCTCATTAGTTTCAAGCTCTTCTTATCTGCATGGTACCATTTGCATTTGCAAGCCACTAGCTGTCTGCCTTTATTCCAGTGAAATTGGAGACGGACACAGACACCTCTCAGTAGTAGCTGGGAGGGAGGGGGACATGGCCAACTGTCGGGTCCCTGTGTGGGAGAATGGCAGGAGGGGGGACAGGGGCAGGGGGAAGCCTGGCAGCCTCTGCAGCCCCTTAGTCAGCTGGAGTAGTGATAGTGCTCTGGCTAGAAAGGAGAGGGGTAGGGCCAACCCTGCCCTGCTCCAGCAGAGAGCCCAGGGTCCAGGGCTGCAAAGCATCTGGGATTCTGGGGGACTCATAAAACCAGGAAGGGGTCTGGGACAGACATTGCATAAACCAGTTTGACCCAAATCATAAATTCATAGTTGCTAGGGTTGGTACCTTGACGGGTCCTGAGGCCTTGCCAGCACTTCAGAGACCAGTGGGGGAAGAACCCTAATGCCCCTTGGGCCTTTCACAACCCTGAGGGAGCCTCTAAACTTAAGGGCCCCATCCCTTTGCTCTCCTTCTAGGAGCCCCTTACTAGCTGGGAGGAATTGCCTCTCCCCTGTGGGAATCCTTTCCCCCAGGAACTCACGACTCTAGGGCCAGGATGGGTGGTCCTTGTCCCCCTCAGCTGAGCTGCTCCTCATATGCGAGGCCTCTGGGGCCACTGCCTCCCCTTGGGCTGCCAGCCGCTGGTGGTCTTGTGTACTGTTGCATGCACCAAGGGCTCTGCCTTCTGCTAGGGGTTGGAGGCCCAAGCTGCCTTGTGCAGCACCAGGGCTCAGTCCACTCCTGGATCTTATGTGCAGCATTGTCTGCACTGAGCCATTGGCCCCGTGCCAGTGACTGTAGACTGGAGTTGCCCCGAGCTGCTCTCAGGGGTCCTGATCCCTTCCATATCGCTCTGTGCCACATCATCAGTGCTGCATCCTGGCTGCTTGCTAGGAATTGAGGACCTGAGCTGCCTCGTGCAGCTCCCAGAGTCCTGGCTCCATGCACCGACCGGGAATACAGACCTGAGCTCCTAGGGTCTGGCTCCATACACCGGCCCATGCACTGTGTTCCTGGCTGCATGCCAGGGGTTGCACACCTGAGCTGGCTCGTGCGGCTCCCAGGGTCTCGCCTTGCGCACTGATCTGTGTGCTGATGCCATACTTCTCAGTGGCAGGGCTGCGGGTTGTGGTCACTCGCTGCTCCTGTCCATCATGGTGGGTCCTCAGGCACGCTGGGGCAACAGCTCCACCCTTACTGGCCAGCTCTTCTTTTGCCCAGTACTCTTCTTCATCCCTCAACACAGATTTTTGTGTGCTGGACGCGCTGCTCTTTTGTTCCCTCCAGAGGCTCCACCCCCGGATTGCAAATGGATTAATCGGGTTGAATCAGGGTATAGGCTTCAACCAGGTCTCTATCTTGCCCTGGGTAGGGGCAGGGCAAGCCCCTCCCCAGCAATCACTTGATTGGTGGAAGTGTTTTGCCAATCACGACGAGGATTCTCTGAGCCCGGACGCATTGGGCTGCTATTGGTAAGCCCACCACACTAGCGTGCTACTTTGCAGCACAAGTTTGTCCAAGAGTGATGCCTTACTCTGTAGTAAACATAAGGCAGCCTGTTGTTTAGGGGTGGGTGGGGGGAAGTGGGGTAAACCCGTGGTTCCCAACCTTTTTTGTACCAGGACCCATTTGTAAACATCAATGGCCAGTGTCCCTCATTCCCGACCAGCTGCCCCCAGCCTCTCATTGCCCCCAAGCAATGCCCCCCCCTTCCCCCCCCCGCATACTGGAACTCTGCATCTGCCAGGGAAAAGCCACGGTTTCCCACATTTTTCTCCTTTTGAAGGAGAATCAATTTTTAAAGTTTTTTCATGTTCCTTTCATATATTCTCGCAACCCATTTTTGGGTCACAACCCATGGGTTGAGAAACGCTGGGGTAAACAACCTCATGGGGTTGTCACAGGGTTAACTCTAACCCTGCAGTTGGTAGAAGTTGATGACTCCGTGTTAACTTCGCAGCCTAGTTTACTTTATGATAACTCATTTGTGAGTCTACTTCATTTGTTGCGATCTTGAAACCTTTTATTTGGGGCTTGAATTGGAATAAACTGAAGGCCTTGAAGGGTTTCTGAGCTCTTTCCTGGCACAAATTAGAACAGATGGGAGAATAATGTGAATAAAGCCTTCTTATCTTGTGATGTGGATGCAAGTTTATTTTTTTTTCCCTCACTCCCATCCCAATCGGATCCATACATAAGTTTTGTTTATAAGTATAAACGAAACCTTCCTGTTGGGATTTTTATTTCCTGTGTGCCAGAGGCTGCCTGGGTCACAGAGGAGACCATTTGTTCCTCTCTTGACATGATTGCCAAGGATGGGAGCCAAGAAAATGACACTATCTTGCCTTTTCTTTGTCTTGTTTCACTGCTGTATTCAATGGCACTTCTTTGTTTGTGAGGACTGTGCAAGAATGGAGACATGAAGATTGTTGGCTCCTGTTCTCTTAAAGCGTCTTGACCTTCAGTGTTCAGTGCCTTACAGTTGATTTAATTGATCATTTCTTTACGCTCATAACTTCATGTGAAAAAAAACCCTTAGAGTCTCTTGCTTGTGTCTCAGGTCTTTAGCTTCCCAAGCAGTGACTGAGCACTAGGAATTGAACTGGTCAAGTAGTTGTACATGGAGACTGAACAGTGGGCTAAATGTAGCGTAGCAATTGTTTTGACTAATACATACAGCCTCCTGGGTTCTTTTCCTAGCCTTAGCACTCATTTACCTTGTCAGAGTGCCTATCTAATTTCCTGGTCTCACTTTACCATTTAGTACATTGCAGGTGTCCCTCGCTGGTGAGTTGTGAGGCTTGGCAATAGCTTATCTATAAGATGCCTTGAGATGCCTTTGCTTGAAGGACCTATGCAGTAGGCCAGTGCGAGTAGGCAGCTATTTGATCTGGCTTTGGAGCCGGTCAGTGCATAGGTCATTGATTCCCCATTATACCCCATGGCCAGATCTCTGAAGCAGCTTCGAAGCTTCTCCGAAGCGGTTTGGAAGCTCTGAAATCTTCTGCCACTCTGAGCCAGTTATTCTTTGAAGTGCCTGGCTTCTGTGTGACTTCATATCACTCCTTTTTATTATAGCACTTCTGCTGTTTCTTTTACTTCCAGCAGGCTTTTCTTTTTCTCCCTCCCTCCTGACCCCTTCTGTGCCTCCTCTCCCCCAGTTTCCACTTCTCTTTCGACAGAAGAGTGGCAGCTGTGGCATGCATGGACAAAAGATTTTCATTGACTCCCCTTTGGGAGCCACCACAATATGGCGAAGAGAATGACAACCCAGCTGTGTGTGACATTACCACGATGCAGTGTTACACGTTTGAAATTGTTACTATGGCACAAAGTGACTGGTGAGTAAATTCAAGTCTGTACGTTTCAGATGATGTCTTGCGTGCCGTGCTCACAGAAACAGTGGAACCACGAATATCGAGATGCTTCTGGGCCCTACAGAATGGGTGGCAATGCTAGCTGAGCTCCAAGTGCGTCATGTCTTCTGAGGTCCTTACTCATTTGAAGAGTAAAACCACTACTGCTTCCCCAATTCTGTGACTGTTGCCAAAATTCCAGCATGACTCAAGCGACTTAATGCACTTCATTATGAAGTCTGAGAGAGTTTTAACATCTTGGTGTTGGCAGAAATGATTTAAAATCACTGCCTGCTTGGAGACTTACTGGCTCCAGCCACTGGGAATGGGACAGGAGCTTTCATGTTTAGGTCAAAGCTAGCTGTAGTGTTAGTGACAAAGCCATGAACTTCCAACTGCTCGTGTAGGGTCTGAGGTGCAAGACTGGCAGTAAGGAGGCCTGTGTTCTGTGGGGACCCTTGGCAAAGAATTTAATGCCTCTAGGCCTTTGGTTTACCAGCTGTGTGGAAAGAATGAAAATCTACCTACGTCAGAGTGGTGTTGAATGATTGATCTCACTAGTGACTGTAAGGCTCTTTGCTGCCCCAGTTGGGAAGTATATAAGCACAAAGAACTAGGTGCAGTGATTTGGCTTGGTTTAGCCTTGTCATCGACGGCATTTTTACACATGCTCTAGGAGGCGCAGGGAGTTGAGGGGAGCACTTTAATTAGCAAGCTGCACTAATTAAAAGTGCCTGAATGTCACTGTATTGGCAGTCTTCATGCTGAAAAATGGCAGTGGGGCACTTTGAACTAAAGCTCAATGAATGAGCTTTAGTTCAAAGCGCCCCACTGCCATTTTTCGGCATGGGGAAACTGATGTACGTGACACCAGAGTCTGCTAGAATGCATTTATTTCCGTGCTTCAGCAGATTTTATTAATCAAGTCTGCTCCAACACACTGGATTTCCAGCATGTCGGAGTTGGCTCTCTGCCCTCTGGTAGAAATCCTGAGTGCCTAGATCACTTTTGGTGTCTTTGTTGGCATTTCAGGGAGGGTGCAGACCGCATGGCCCAGGGATACTGAATTACTCCCCTCATAGCTACAAGGGGTCCTTCTGGATCAGGGCTGTGGCCTGCTGGTGAGGAAATTTGAACTTCTGCCAGTTGTGTTGTACTTATTTTTGGGGACTAACAAGGTTTTGCCTCCAAAGTCATAATCACTTAAAGCAGCTGAAGGCTTGAAATACTCCATCATCCCAGCAGAGGGCAACCCATGCCAGTTGAGGGATCCTAGACATACCTTCTGAGAATCCTTCTTCTTAATTGGCCTGTAGATTAAATGAGTACTGGAAGGGGTGCTAGAGTTTCACTGGCTGGTGCCTCTAGATATTGCAAGGCCCAGGCTCTTCCTTATAGAATGATGTCACTGGTTTGACTTTGGACTGGCGCGCATTTATATTGCCCTCTACATTTTCCTGAATCAACAAATCTACATCCCTGTTCTTCAGGCTCTCTTGTACTTACCTAGTCCCCTCTTATTAGAACGTAAGTATAAATGTAAGAATAAATTAATAAGTACAACTTTTTAAACATGTTGAACTCATCTATGTTCTCCTTCATAAGGAGCAACCGCAATACTCTGCACATCTTAAAGCAGTCTAATTCCCTGACTTTTGTAGGGCCACACTTACAAAAGAGTACTTCAGAATTATATGTAATCACACACCTACATTTACCATGCAGATGCCTTATTGTGCACATATATCAAGATTGAGATATATCATCACTCCAAACGTGCTTCAGTATATTTTTTTTAATAGTGTCAAGGTGTCCCCAACTAGGTCAAGTATCCATGATGCTAGGGTAGGGTTGCAAAATTTTACTGGGTGTTTCATTTTGGAGCTGTTGTGATGTGTTTTGAGCGTGAAACAACAGTGAAATCAAAGTGAAACAAAAGTCTTTGAAACGAAACAAGGGCACTCGAAATGTTTCGAGTTTTGAAGCCAGACTTACTTGGCTTCAGCGCTGGTCCCAATCGGCAGGAGCAGCCTCCTGTCATCCAGTGTGCAGATCCAGGGGCTGCACCCCTCCCGGGGATGTGGGCCCCCAGATCTGTGCACTGGATAATAGCATGCTGTTGCTGCTGGCTGGAGCCAGCGGCAGCACTGATCTTCCCAGTGCTCGGTGCAAGTTGCGTCCAGTGCTGATCGCAGCCAGCAGCAGCAGCCTACTGTCATCCAGCAGGCAGATTGGGGACCTGCCTGCATCCCTGGGAGGGCTGTGGGGCTCTGCCAGACTCCTCCCAGGGCTGCAGGCTCCCGATCTGCCTGCCAGATCACAGGAGGCTGCTCCTGCTGCCTGGGACCAGCGCTGGGTGCAGCCCGCGCCCAGTGCCAGGAAGATTGGTGTTGCCGCCGATCCCAGGAGCTAAATGCTTATGAACTTGTTTTGATCCTTGAGCAGAATTTTTTTTTTTTTTTTTTT
>JAGPOW010002118.1:3416983-3440089 GCA_030014935.1 Caiman crocodilus | reverse complement strand
TTTTTTTTTTTTTTTTTTTATTCTTGATGTTGCTGTAGCTGTGGATATTCCCAGCTGTGGATCAAGATCCTACTGTGTCCGGTGCTACACAGGCACAAAGGTGGTCCTTACCCCAAAGAGCCTGCAGTCAAAATGTATAACAAGACACTATGCTTTGTACTAATTGGTGGGAGGCTTCAGGACCACATTGGTCAGTGTAGTAGACAGTGGGCTCAGTGCATCAGTAGCCTTCTGTTTTTTAAAACATTATGGGGGAAAAAGTTTTTAAACAATAGATTTGAAGAAGGCATGGGTGGTTTCAGGATTTTGTAGCAGATGTCACTGACATTGCCCTTCAGACCATGGGAAAATGTATTGCATGGCTGAAGCCTTTGATCCAGCCAGGGGTATTAGCGGCAGGACAATGTGGGCTGCTGCTGCCATTACTGCTGTCCTCAGCTGAGCCCATGCATGAAAACTCCCTACAGTCTATGGCTGGGGCAGGGTGGGAGCAATTGAGGCTTTCTTGCACCCAGGCCAGCAGGGAAATTATAGTGGGGGGGGCCCTCCTTCCTGAATCTGGTCCCTGAGTGGCCCCTTCGTGTCCTCTACTAGTCCTGGGGTTCCAGCTGCATGGGGGTACGAGTCCCCCATGTCCCTGGGTCACCTGACAGCTGGGAGTGGGGACAGGGAGAAGGAACTTGTCTGCTGCTTCCAGTGTCCCGAACGAGTCCAGCACTCTGCCAGCTGCTCCTTCAAGGCCCCTGACTGGAGTGGGCAGGAAAAGCCCTGGGTCAGCTGGGGACAGTGGCAGTAGCAGGTGCATTCACCCGCCCTGCACTTGCTCCTTGCCTGACCCTTCTTGTTACCGGACATGGCTCGAGCTCCCTATGCTCTGGCAGCTGTAGCTGTGGTTCAGTTGCGGCTGCAGTATCTGTGTGAACACTTGCAAAATCCCTCCCCCACCCCAGCATGGGCTCCCTGGGGCCCCTACTCTGGTGCCCCATCCAAATTGGCTTCTGAAGTGCTCCACTTACTTCCCCTTTTACCCTCTCCCATCCTCCACTGCGAGATGTGGTAGCACCCCCAGCAGGAGCATGCACCTATGCCCACACCATAGCAGCAGTAGCTGGCGTGCAGGGAGCCCAAGATGCATTGGGAATGCTGTGGCTCTCAGGCAGTCTGCACAGAATTTCACCTTGACCTCCACCCCATTCAGCCCAGAGCATGCAAGTAGCTCTTTATAGCTGGTGATGCCGAGGTGGAGAGATCCTGACAAAGTCAGTCCAGCTCCTTCACAGCCACCCCCTCCTCACTTCCCTGCTGAGGAGCCAGGACCCTCTTCCTTATACTGGCAGCAGGAATTAAATGGGGGTGAGGTGTGATCATGCCACTGCACCCCCAGCTCCTTGGATCTACCAGAGGATGAGGAGAAACTTTGCAGATACTTATAAGAAGCTCCTCCCAAGCATGGCAGGCAGAGAAGGATGAGTAATTAGTGCTTTGTTGAAAATGTACCGAATGGGCAACGGAGGCAGGTATGCAAATGAGCAGATTAGAGGTGAAATTCTCACTCATTATTGAATGAGATGATGGGTGGCAGGTTGGGTCCAAGTTCTAGAGGACCTTGAAGGTGCTTGCACTGCATGTGATGGAGAAGGGTGAGATGGTAGAGGGATGCAAGGAGAGGTGCAATGTGAATGTTTGTTTTAAAAAAAAAAAATAGTAGTAGTGTTCTGGCTGGGTAGGAGCAGGTCAAACTGCATTGGTCAACACCAAGGAGAAGACAGTTATAGTAATCAATACATCGAATAACAAAAGCCCGGGCAAGAATCTTGGCCATGTTTTAGATGCTTTGTAGAAAGAGTCTTTGAGACTTGGAGTGTGTCTGAATGACGCACTGCAACACCGATTGGAGGCATGCCGTGTCCACTACATGAGCACTGTCTCCTGAACAAGCAGTAAGGTAGTCATGTTGGTGTAATGTGGCTACCTCATCTGTAGTTTGGGAGCTTGTGTGTGCATGGGGCTGTGCTGTGCCATGTAGACATAGCTTGGATGATGGAGCTGAGAGAATCCTGTTGAAGGTGAGACCCAGGTTACAGCCCTTGATGATGATATCTGCAGCTATCAGGGAAGCAGGGAAGATGAGGAGCTGTGTTTTATCCATGTTCAGTTTGAGTTGTGGTTTGATGTCCACAGAGAGAGATTAATCTCCTCCAATGTCAGCCTCAGTTCTAGACAGCTACTGTAATAAATGCATTCAACGGAGACTCAAGGGATATCAAGGGTGGGAGGGTTCTTAAAGCTGGCAGTGACTAAGACATACTTGTCTTATGAAGGAAAAGTGTGAAAGGGCACTGAGAAGTTAATGTGAAGAATAAAAACTATAGGATCAGACCCACAATATGTTGATCTCTCCTGCAGACTGCTCTGCAACTTATGTTGCCATGTCACTCTGCAGTTGATCTGTGGTTGAGTGCTGGGAGTATTTTCATGCATGAAAGAAATGGCTCTTCTAGGAGTACTGGGAACGGCAGCGATGCCCTACAGGATGGATGGTGTGGTCTGCTAACTTCTTGTTTGTGTTAGTTACAGGACCCTTATCAGGCCCACATACAAAATGTCCTACCGAACTGTGACTGCCCTGGAGTGGAGATGCTGTCCTGGGTTCACAGGGAGTAACTGCGAAGAGGGTAAGTCAATTGAAATGGATGTCTGTTCCTGCTGCACATTAATGGGGAGTTGAGAGAGTGTATTTTTGACTGAGTTGTCTTTTTTTCTTTAGTTCACTGTGACTATCCCTCTCTTCCAAAAAAATAAAAACTTGAAACCCTTGCATTTTTCACACACAACCCAATATCACTTTTCTACTGCAGGGCAAATTTTAAAGAGATTGTAACCGCTGAACCTGCAAAATTACATACATGCCCCTTGCCCCTTTCGGAAAGCTGTGGTGAGGGCAGTGTGGTAGCAACGTATTCAGCCGTGTCTGGAGCACGTAATTTTCCCATTGGTGGGTGGGGATATTGCATTTCTTGTGTCTGGTGCTTCTGTTCTCCTATGCCTTGGAAAACCTGGTTCCTGCACATTATCATTCAATGAAACTCATCCCTCACTTTTTTTTTCTCACATCCCACACACATCTTGAAGTACAGTTAACTTCCATTGTCATCAGCTACTGCAGTCACTGAGAACTGAGTTGCAAGTCACCATTTCTAAAGAAATCTACTTGACTGTCCTTGAAATTTGCATTTGTAGTGTGTAATGAGGTCAGCCTCCATGTACCTGTCCATGTCAAGGTAGTTCTTCCAGAGATGGTGCATAAATGTCACCAAAATGATTCACTATTATACCTGGTACCCTTGTATAATTGCTGGGTTGCATGGGGTATAAAACAGAGATCATATACTTAATATTGGATGTCTCATATTTAATAAAATATGAAGCTTTTTTTCCAGAAAAGAAAAGAGGGCAATTTTTTTTCCATTTTTCTCCCTACCACTGACAAATAGCAAGAATTTTGTGTGCATTTTCCTCCTCTGCTTTTTGTATCTTTTCTACTTCTAGTGCTTACAAATGTGCCCTGCTTAGACCTGTTTTAATTTCAGCCTTGGGCAATATGGGATCACAGGAACTGGTATCCTATGAATCTTACATGCATAAAAATGGAAGCTAATTGGATAAATGTGGGCCCTGGGTTTGCTTGTCTTTAGATTGGGATCTGAGTGACTTGACTCAGCTGGCAGGCAAGAAGTTGTCAGAAGAATTTGGCATATCTCATACTTTGCCATCTGTAACTGTGTTGCATTACAATCAGCACAAAGTTTTTTTTGAGCCGTTATGCCATTGTATTCACTATGCTGCAAACAACGTTTAAAAAAAAAAATTGTCTTGTGAGAGCCATGGTAGAGGGGGGGAGCAAGAATGGCAATCCTGGGCTGGCTTCCTCAGGCTGCTGCGGAAACAGAAGCTTCTGAAAAGCTTACACAATTGTAAAAGTAGGAAAGCTATATAGAGCAAAACCTGCAGCTCCATGCTTTACATTGCAGCCAGGTGCTAATGAATGTTAGCTTGGGAAAGGGATTACTCAGGGAATGCAGTGAAATAGCATCCCTGAGGTTTGGATGGTCACTTAACTCTCATGGTACTGAACAGTGGTGTTAATGATTACAGCAAAGGACCAGATGGTTCCAATAGTGGCATTCTGCTAACTCCCCCACCCAACAGCGGAGATTCGGTTTGAGTCAGACTTTGAATTGGTTTGAGTCCGTCTGCAGCATGTATGCAGCCCGTTAGCCTTCAGTAGGTTTGTACAGGTGTAAGTGATTACAGCTTGGTAAACAGTTCTCTTAGTGCAAAATAGAGAACCCAGCTCCCTCCCACAGTGCCGGATCTGTCTCTGCAGGATTGAATGGAAATCAGCAGAAGCTTGCTTGTGAAAGTCGGCAAATCAGACTCTGCATCCTCTTGGGAACAGCTTTGTTGAATGAGGTGACAATTTTATGCAGTCAATAGAGGTAGAGCTGTGCTTTCAGGCTTGAGTAGTGTGCTGGCATGTTGAGGTGAAAGCCAGTAGCAAGGCCCTTCTTTCATGTACAAGGTTTTTTGAAAACATCTGGATTAACTGACAATCCCAGCTTCTAAAAAACTGACCCTTACCCCTAGAACTGAGACTTGTCACTAGCTTTCTAGAAATAGCTTTGATCTTAATTGCTTGAACTCTTGAGTTGCTGTATTTAAGCTATATTTTACTGAAAGGGACATCAACTGAGAATCAAATCTCTTTATCTGCTGCTGTTAATCTTAGAAAGATGAAAGCTCGTTCTAGCCTCTTCTCTCTCTCTCTCTCTCAAGGGCTAGGAACAGAGGTAGAACCTCAAACTATTTTAAACTATATGTTGGGCAACTGTTTCTTTAGATATGTGGGTACATCTAGCACTCAGATTGGACTGCATGGCAGAATTGATGGCAGAATTTGCCTTCATTGGTTTAACATGTATTCTGTCCATACAGTGAAAGACCTGTCTCCACTGCACCTGCCCCATCCTCTCTTATTTAACACATATTGTAGATAGTAGCCACAGTAGATGAAATCAGCCTTAAGATTTATTGTCCTTTCCTTCTGTTTGGGGACTGCATGCCCTTTCCCAATGGATCATGGAATGACACTGAATTTTCATGCTGAGGGTTGATAAAGTTTATCGATAATTATGATCAACCAAAATCGTTAAAGTAGTAGGGTTGGAGTGGTGGTAGAGCTGTAATAGTTCAGGAAATATAAGAGAAGCATTGGGTTTTTTGGGGGATAGCTTTTAGTGGAGCAACTGCATAGTTGGGAGAGGTGTTAGACAAGATTTCTGGCAAAGTACCCTCCCTCAGGTTCGTGGGGGAAAGGAGCTGAAGATGCAAATTTTAGGGATACCTCTTCCAGTTTATAGGTGCCCACTTTGCAGTGTGACGTTCAGAAAGAATGACCTGCCTGTTCCTGTCTTAATCCTTCCCAAACAGCTACAGCATCTCCTCAGAAAGGGGATCTAAGGAAACAAAACTCAAAAACCACTTCAGTAACCTCTTTGCCTGCAGCCTATTGTGGAACAGTGGGGACAGCCTGCCCCTAATCGGGCAGGGGTTTCCCTTGTAGCGGTGGCAGCTCAGGCGGGAAGGCTGATTCTGCCGCGTTCTGAATTTCCTGCCATTAGCCGCTGGTTTGTTGCAACCCTTCTTGACTGAAATATCTCCTCCGTCCATCCTTGCCCAGCCCCCTGCACTGGTAATGTGCCGCACATCCACAGAATGCACAGTGGTTAAACTCAGTGCAAGTATCACCAAGTGTCTGACCCTTGGCTAATAGGTTCAGTTTGAGAAAGTAACCACTTAACTATCACCAGCTGGCGGGCACCTACTTAATGCTGATAGCTGCAGATTGTTTAGATTAAAATTAGCTCAGGAATTTAACTCTTGCATTGCAGTCTACAACAATTTTGGCTTTAGAAAGCCTGGTGTGTGGGGGTGGTTGCAAGACATCCTCTATCTTTTAATAAGCTGAATAGGGGGTGCCTGCTTTGATGTTTCCTTCTTAAAGCCACTCTGCCCATGACCCTCCCACCCCCCACAACACCAAGGACACTTGAGCATTTGAAACATGACGGCTATTTCCTTGTTTTCGTAGTGTCCTGACCAGCAAGTGGACTAGATGGTTAAAACCACTAGTTGCACCAGGACTTTAAGCGTTTCTTTCAAGAAACCCCTTACTCTGCATTGGACAGAGCAGGAGACTTGACACGCACGTCTGGGGAGCTTAACTGTCAGTGGATGATAATTTTTTATTTTTCTGGGTTTTTTTTTTTTTTTTAACTGGAGCCCAACCTAGGACAGGAAATGAATCCACTGAGCCACCCAGTCTGCCGAATGCTGATATAAAGAACATATGGAAAAGGGCAGTGCAGAGGTGAAGTGGTTTTAGCTATTGCAATCATGCATCAAGCTGATTGATTTGAATCCAAGATGATGCTGACATTTCAACCCAGTCTTTCCCCTCACCCCCAACCCTACCCCCTCTATTTTTTTTTCTTTATGGCTGAGAGTTCAAAGCCAAGATGAATCTCTTGGGAGAGGAAAAGTGTCCCAAGCCAATCCAAGGGCTCAGCACTGTGTTAATGTTAGCCAGCTAGTGAGGATCTTGTTTTACTTTAAAAATCTGACATAGATTTCTGCTCAGAGTTAGGATGGTAGCCAATATATAATTTACCCACTAAACAACGTGATGAGAGACTGTCTGAATATTTGGGCAGGGAACAGTCACAAAGTAACTCTCTACCTCTAATGCGACACTATCATGGCTTTTAAACTGTTTTTAGTTTATTTTTCAAAACATAATCTTTAAACAAATATGGTTAGGACAAGGGAAGTCGGTCAACAAGTTCTAAGCAGTAGCTTAAACGAGTTCATGCTTTCTGTTTCTTTGGGTGCTTGTTCTTGGGACAAGTTTTGTCAGCATTTTAGAGTTTGAATCTCTTCTCATCTGAAAGGATTGCAAACACGATACATGTACACATGTCTGCATTTTTCAGAGTGGCCTCCGAACTTCAGGCACCCATCTCCCACCGTGCATCGGAGCATGGGAAAACTTGGCTGCCATTGAAACAAAGTGGCCTCTGGACTGGAATGTGACAACCAGTCTGTGGGGAACAGTACACAGTGGTTTTTGAAAGGGGAAGTGAAGAGTAACTTCTGAACTAAAATGGAAGGAGAATTTGAAGCAGAGGAAAATAATTCTGGAAGAATTTGATTAAGATAAGGATGCCTTTTCTTTCTATCAATCTTTAAGGGTTCACAAATAGTCACATTTTTCAGCGTCTCATCTCTCAAAATGCAGCTCACATTTAACATAGTATTTTTATACTGAAGTTTATTTACACTTCTAACTTCATTATAGTTCTTGGTTTATACTGACATGGTGTCATAGAAAAGTAGGGCTGGAAGGGACCTCAGAAGGTCATCTAATCCAGCCACCTATTAAATATATTACATTCTATTATTAATTGCATTATAAACCCTATTCAGTATAGAAGCTTAGTTCTGTATCAACATATGGTATCTTTTCCTTAGCGTATATTGGTGCAACATGCTTTCCCACGCGAATAAAGTAGTTTCTTACCCAGTGAACTGCATTGCCTTTCTCCTACAGACAAATTTGTGCTTTCCTCTGAAAATATTTTACATACTCCAGTTCTTCACATCATTAGCAGGCAGCCTTTGGGAAACCACTAAAGTAAATGTACCTTAGTTTTAAAAGTGTTAGTGTGGCTCTTTGTCTTCTGTGTATACAACAGTATTTTAGAGTTCTCTCTCAAGCTCCTGGTAAACCTATAGTAAATAGGAGGATATATATATCACTCAAAATATTGGAGTGATAAAGTAAGTCGGAAGAAAGGCATGCCACTGTATTTTTGCCACTGTTAAATTCTAGTAGTTGGATTCTTTTTAATTGAAAAGCGCCTCCTGGGTGTATTGACGAAAGTGAACCAACCATTAGGTTACCTCCTTTTGAGGTATCTGAATGCTGACTGTGTACTGGGCTAGCCTCACATTTTGAGACCTAATGCTGATGCTGCATTTGTTGTTATAAATCAGGAAAAATTCAGTTTACTTCCATAGATATACACCAGCATAAAACTAACATGGATACTTTGTATCAGAACTGGTTCCTTCTTCCAAGACCGGATAAGCAGAAACAAGTAAATTAGGAGTTGGCTGGTGGTGAGTTAGGATGGGCAGTTAGACTACCTGATGACCGTAGCAGAAGACTAGGACTAAGTACAAACAGTCAAAAAGCTCAAGGCTGAATCGATTCAATCTTCTCGGGTTAGTCTAAGCTGTGTAGATTGAATGTCTGTTTGGTTGCTTATTGGTTCACCTTTGATTCCAGAAATGAAGCCACATGCCTGCAGTGGCCAGGCCAGAAACTGGGAGGGTGCTCTAGCATGCTTTCCTGCTCAGTTTGGGCCAAGGCTAGCCTGCCCATGGTGGGAGGGGGAGGAGGGGGCATTGCAAGGGAGGTGCAAAGCATCCTGAGATGCATTGGGACTACGAGTTAACTTGAATCTGGAGGGAACCTGAGGCAGAAGTTCAATAAACTGGTTTAATCTAAATCAGTTAAGTCTGATACTCATCCATGCAGGTTTATCTTAAACCAGTTTCTGCCATTAATGTGCACTGAACTTCTGTTCTGTTATGGATTTGAACCAGCTTCCAATAACTAATACTAGTTTGTGTGCGATTTCTGTCCTTAGCCTGAATGTTAGAACCAAGGCCTCTATTTTTTTACTCTGCTGTTGTTTCATAGATTGTAGTTTCACAATGGACTATCGTGTCCAACCTCTGCTCCTGGCAGGAAAGAGGATCAAGGTCAGATGACCCCAGCCAGGTGACTAGATAGCCTCTTCTTGAAGACCTCCAAGCTAGATGATAGCACCACCTCATTAGCTGCTTTTAGGTAACTCATTGAACATGACTGTTTATCCATCTCTAAATAAATAGTGCAATATTTTTCTCTTGTAACACTAGTGCAGGACTTAATGGGTTTATACAATATCCAACAAAATGAGGTCCTGGCCCATCCCAAGGGCTCCCAAGTACTATCATAGTACAAATCACTGTGAATGTAGTATATGGTTGGTGCCATGCAATATGCTTTAGCTTCTGATGCATTGTAACCTAGAGCCTGGACAGACAGTATATTTGTACCCATGTAAGTTTGGTTTTGCTCACCTGTCTAAATTATACAGGGATCTAGAGGGCACAGGTGTGTAACTAACCTGGAATGTAATACTTCTCAGCCTTTTAAAGGTTAAGATCAAGTGTAGTAGGTGACTATTGCAGTGTCCTGTCATTAGTTTGATGGGAGCAATTAATACAATATTTACCTGATTAAAAGCCCCTTGTCTTAGAGTCGAGTATGAGACAGTAGGGGTCAGGCAGCTACTGCAGTTGCAGCTCCAGCTCTGGCCCCAAACCCAGGTCAGGGCTGGAGCCACAGTTGCTACTGCCCCTGCTGCCTCTGCACCCTTCTCCCTCCCCATTACTTCCCTCTGCAGCCTTGCCCCCCCCCCATACCTAATTACTCCCCTGTGCCACTTCGTCTGCCCCCGCTCCCCTGCTGCACCCCCTCTTACCTTTGCTCTGATGCCATCTGGCTCCATCCTCCCTGCAGCCTGGAGCGTGACCTCAGCCTGGCCCTGCTGCTATGGGGCTGGGCTGAAGCTGTGCTCAGAGCACCAGGCTGCAGTGGAGACAGAGCCTGATGGTGTCACAGCAAAGGTAAGGGGGGTGGAGGGGTATATGAGTGGAGACTTTTACAGGGGTGGGGTGGGGAAGTGGGTTGGGGAGCCAAGGCTGTGAGGGGTAGAAGCAGCATGGAGAAGGGATGGGAAAAGGGAGCAGGGGCCTGAAGCTGTGAGGGTAGGCACAAGGGGGGAAGTGAGGGGCAGGCAGCAAGGGACAAGCTGCGTGCCCCTCCAACTACACTGCCTGCCCCATTGCTGACCCCCCATCACCTGCCCTACTACATGTCTCCTCACTACTTTTCCCCATTATCTGTCCTTCCACTGCGTGTCCCATTACTGCCCTCCTCATTGCCTTTCCCCCCGCTGCCTTCAGTAGTTGGTGGGGGGTACAAACTTAAGATGATCCACCAATAATTAGATTCTATGCATAGAAAGTTATAATAAATGTACACATTTTCCATGTATAGAATCTAATTGCTGGGGGGTCATCTAAGGTTAGGGTCACTATGCTAGCTTGTTTTTGTATTCCACTTATGGTCGCACATTGATAGGGGGCCATCATGAGGTTGGTCACAATATCAGCCTGCCCACCTGGCTCATCTGCCACACCTTTGTTGGAATTAAATAGTTGTTTCTAGGCAGGAGGCTGCCCATTTAATGCCCCAATACCAAGGGCATAATACACAGCTCTAACCTTCCCTTTACCATGTCCCATGCCTCGCAGATGGCATCGCATACAGGTAACAATTCTCTTGGCCACCCAAGTCAGGCTATACTCTACAATGGGGAGTCAGGCTTTCACCCCACACTCTGGGCTGACTCCAGCCCCTGGCCACCTCTGGCCTTGGGCATCTCACACTCGGCCTGTGGCCCACTCAGGCCTCAGGTGTTTCTTGACATGCTTGGACCCCCAACTCAGCCTCACTCTAGGTCTCCTGCTTATCCAGACCTCCTATTAAGCCTTACTCTCTCAGGCCTCTAACTTGGCCTCTCTCTAGGCTTTGTTCTCATTCAGGTCTCCCACTAGGCCACACTCGTGTGTTGGGCCTCAGCCCCTCCTGTCCCCTGCGCTGTCACGCAAGCCTGGTGCTTTGTTCGCAGGGTGTTCCTCTAGTCTTTCCCTTCCACAGGGTCACTCAGGGCAGTGGGGCTGAGGCTTTCCAGTGTCCAATACTCACCTTTCACTAGGGAGGCACAGGTGTGGCATTTCTGGGGACTGCCCCTCCACAGGCAGCCCTACCACACCATCCTCCCCAGCAGGGTGTAGTTTTAGGTCATGCCCCAGGACCATGTAGGCCTACCTACGCTGGCTTTTCTCCTCACTGGGCTCCTTGATGGTCTTCCTGGGTTGCTCATTCCTGGGCACTCTGTTCCAGCCTCCATTTCATAACCTAAAGCTCAGCCACTGGCCCTCTCTCTCAGGCCCCTTTATAGGATACCTCCCATCAGGTGGCTGAACTTCAGCTTCCCTCATTCTAGCCTGATTGATGGCCAACCCCCTTTGCTCTCTCACTGGTAGTCTCTCCCTTGAGAGACCTTCACTCACTTGAGCCTGGCCCTGCTTTCTGGTTAGTCGGGGTGTGAGGGCTCTCCGCTGCCCTGGCCTACCCCTCGCAGTGGGTGTGCTTGCCCTTCAGCCACTTAGGCCCTGGCCCCAGCTTGGGCTAGTTGAGAGCCCTGGGCCAACCCACACGCAGGGGACCCTTTCACTTGATAAGGGCCCCCCCCAAGCACCTCCATAAATCATTCATCTCACACCAGGCTTGCCTAGAACCCCAGAGATCTTGTACGAAGCAGCCCTTTACACCTCCAGGGTCAGCCCTACTCCCTGGGCTTCCCCAGGCCTTTCCACAGTAGCCCATGGTCTCAGGGGCTGACCTAGCCCCTCTGTAGGCCCACAAACTCTAAGCCCCTTTCCTAGGCCGGCCTGCTCTTCCCTAGGTGATTGTGTGCACTGCCCCTGTTATTTGGGTATCTTGGCCCCTTGCCCAGGCCCCTGTGCACACCACCTTTCTTTCTAGGCTGGTCTCTCCATAGCTGTAGGCCCACAGCCACTTCCTCAGTGCTTGGGACCCCTCCAGGTCCCTAGATACCTTTTCCTTCCCCATAGTTCCTATCCTAACTTTCAGCTGTTCCAGGAGCAGCAAATCTCTGGCTGAGTGAGATTATTTCAGCAGCATCCCTGCAGCCACTGGCAGTGCTGCTCCTTGGTTCTGGTCTTATACCCTGGCTGCCTAGTCCTCCACCAATCAGGCAGCCTTCAGAGTGCCATGTGACCAGCTGATTGGGTCTGCACCCACATGCTGGCTGGTCTGCAGCCTGCTGAAGTCCTTAAGGTGGCAGGTACCTAAAGGTGCACTGATACACACATACTTACGTTTTGGGTGAGATGATATACAATCTTGCCTTACTTACATGATGGTTTTTTATAGATTTCACAGACATTGGTGCTGGAAGGGACCTCGGAAAACTATCAAGTCCAGGGGCTGGAAGTCAGCTGGGGTCATAGGATCCCAGCAAGATAAGCATCCAAATTTCTCTTGAAGGTGTTCAGTGTAGGTTCTTAAACTACCTCAGATGGCAGGCTGTTCCAGACCTTGAGAGCTTGGAAAGTAAAGAAACTCTTCCTTATATCCAGTCTTGCAGTAGTTTATAACCATTCAACCTTGTCATCCCTTGGGGTGCTTTGGTGAACAAACATTCCCCCAGTTTTGAAGCTGGGCCCTAGTAATTAACCTTCTGTAAACTACTTAACAAGTTACCTTCAGTAGAAAGCTGGTAATCTCTATGTAGCTAAAATAATGTAAAGAGTTGATAGGGATAGTATCCCTTTAAATATTTAGTAGTTAATAAATGCTCTAATGTCTGGCATGGTAGCATAGTGCTTTATGGCTCCTGACTATAACTCCAGAGGCATGAGGTTGAGCCATGATTTGGGCTTGTGCTAAAGGCTGCCCCTAGTCAAGCCAGTTGTAAGTGATCCACCTTTGACTCCCAAGCTTCAGTGACCAAGTAGCCAGATGTGACACGGGCCAAGCGGCTCCTTTTGAATGGTGTTTGTTACAGAAACTGATGCACTTTAACAATGATAACCCCATACATGGTTAAGCTCAGGTGGGTCCTTGGTGTTTTAGAGCACCAGGGGCTCTTGTACACATGATGGGGGTTTAGTCCTCAGGGTTTCATTCTTTGTCCCCTAAATTGAAGCAGTGGATTTTTGTTTTTTTCCATCACCGTGTACACATGATTGCTCAGAAATCTCATAAAATGCTCAGTGCACTATTCATAGTGAATGACTGCAGGAGCGCTGCATAGCAATCCACCTCACTGATCTCTTCATATTAAATTACAGCAGGGGACACCTGTAGCTCACAGCACGCTGATATGTACAGATCACCAAAAGTTGTGCTGTTTCATTAATTTAGGTAATTTAATTAAGTACCATTTCATCACTTCCATTAATTTTGTCGATTTTTTTTTTTTTTCAACACATTCTTTTGCATATTTAAAAAAAACAAACAAACCCACAACTATTTGAAAAATGTTTTATTCGTATTTTATTTTTGTTCTTTTAATTCCTATCTGTGTTTTTATTCTCACCATATTTTGCATTTTACAGTGTCATCAGGTAAACTTTATTTCATGTATAAATCCTCTTGTTTTTTAATTTCACTTGAACAGCCACCCATATGAACAGGGCACTGACTTTCTCCCTTTGCTTATAATATGCTTATAATATGTGCACAAAATTGTAGCATCCCATGGATTTCATACATATTTCTTCCAAGATAGCCCCTGTGTGCGGCAGCCACACAGTAGCACTGAGCACTGATGCTTGGGATGGCTGCTAGGTGGGAGGGAAGGGGAAAGAGAGTGTGTGTGTGTGTGTGTGTGTGGGGGGGGTGTCTGACCTAAGACAGCCCCTGTGGGCAGCGGCCACACATCAGCACTGAGCTGCCTTGGGACAGCTGTTGGGAGGAATGGGGGGAGGGTGCTGGGTAGCCTATGCAGTGGGGAGGCGGTGGCTGGGTAGGGGGAGGGGGTCTACAGAAAACAACTGCCCAGTCCCTTAAGATAGGGCAGGGGGGTGGAGAGGGGAAGGGTTCTCCAGTGGGAGGGGAACCATCACAGAAAGGAGTGGCAAAACTTGCAACAGTTGCAGAGCCTATGTCTTGCAGGGACAGCAAAAATCCCAACTTTTCCTGCCAAGTGTGAGAGAACCCTTTGCCCTCCACACCACTCTGCACCTTTAAAACATCCCTTTTTCATAGACGTCATAGATTTCATAGACATTAGGGCTGGGAGGGACCTCAGAAGATCACTGGGTCCAGCCCCCTGCCCAAAGGGCAGGAAGTCAGCTAGGGTCAAAGATCCCAGCACAATAAATGTCCAAATGTTTCTTAAAAGTGTGCAGAGTAGGTGCTTGCAGAGTAGGGGCTCAGATGGTAAAGAAGTTTTTCCTTATGTCCAACCTAAAACGGTCTTGCAGGAGTTTGACGATTGGCCCTTGTCATCCCCTGGGGTGCTCTGGTGAGTAGGTGGTTCCCCAGATCCTGATGTACACCTCTTATGTACTTACAGGCTGTCACAGTCACCCCTGAGCCTGTGCTGCTTCGGGCTGAAGAGTCCCATGGCTCTTAAACTCTCTTCATAAGGCCTACTCTTGATCATGTGTGTGGCTCTCCTCTGGACTCAAGCTTCTTCGCGTCCTTCCAGAATTGGATGCAGTACTCCAGCTGTGGCCTTACCAAGGCTGAGTACAGCGGGAGGATAACATCCTGGTTCTTGCTTGAGATGCATCGGTATATGCAACCAGAATTTTGTTTGCTTTGCCAGCTGTGGTATTGCATTGGTGGCTTATATCCATTTTATGATCCTTCATGACCCCCAAGTCTCTTTTGGTCATGGTATACATCATGGATACCATGACCATGGTCATGGATATGTCACCTGGTCATAGAAAGGAATCAGATTGGTCAAGCAAGACCTACCCACAACAAACCCATGCTGGCTATCCCTCAGAACATTGCCTTCTGTTAGCTTGTCAAGAATAGTTTCTTTGACATCCCCCCCCCCAAAAAAAACCAAACCAAAACAAAACAAAAAAACAACCCAAACAAACAAACCCAAAAACTGTTTGGCCTGTAGTTTCCCCAGTCTTTCTTCCATTTCTTGAAGATGGGTACCACATTGACCCTCTTCCAATCTTCAGGTATTTTTCTCAAGCACCATGAGTTCATGAATACCCTTGCCAGTGGCTGCACTATGATGTCTGCCAGTTCCTTTAGCACTCTTGAGTGCAACCTATCTGGACCAGCTGATTTATGCAGGTCCAGCCTCTCAAGATGCTCCCTCACAAGATCCACGCCAGTGGTGGGCATATATTCATCTTCACTCTGGTCATCCGCATCATGTTTGGGTTGGTGGAAAAACCAACACAAAATAATCATTAAGCAGATTGGCTTTTTCCTGGGTGTTGGTAGTCAGCTGCCCCAGATGGCTTAGTGGGGGGCCCAATGCTGACCTTGTTTTTCTTTCGACTCCCCACATATCCAAAGAAGGACTTCTTATTGTCCTTGATTTGTGTAGCCAGATGGAGTTCAGTTGCAGCCTTGGCTTTTCTAGTTCACTCCCTGCAGGTGTGGACCAGTGCAGTATACTCCTCTTTAGTGGTGTTTCCTGTCTTCCATCCATTATAGGCCTCTCTCTTTTTAGGCATAGGATATCCATGAGTCCCTGTTGAGCCAAGGGGGTTGTTGAGCCTTTTTACCATCTTTCCTACAGGTGGGGGTGGACTCTCCTTGTGGTTTTTGCCTGGCTGTGGTGCAATTCTCCTCCTAAAGCCGTTAATTCACTTGCTGCTTTTATGTGAACCTGACAAGCGGAGTTCTGTGAACCTGATCATGATCCTAAAGGAGCAGGGCTGTGTGCGGAGGGGAAGGCATCAGGAGTGCCCTGAGGGACAGCTCCTCCCCTCCACTCCTGCCACAAAGCAAAGGAAAACCTTTTTCAGTTGGCTCTCCACCCTCCACCGTCACCGCAGACTGACCGCCCCCACTCCCCTAAAGCCAATATACTTATGAGACGGACAGAAATGTTGCAATGATTTTTTTTTTTTTAAATTTTATTTATAGAAACACTCAACTGTAACTGTTAACAACTGAATATTTTAGCATTCAGCACTGATCGAGCAAGTGTACAGAGCAGCCTCTTCATCTGCAGCAACCAGAATGTGTGCAGCCAGGCAATTCTGCACAGTAGCTCCCCTACCAGTGCATTTGTTTGCTAATCTAAGGGGGCACTGTGCCCTGTCTGCCCACGTCTTTGTCTGGCCACTGCCTCCCTCGCTTCCTCAGACCAGGAGTCACTGAACACCTTCCCCTTGGTCTCACAAATATTGTGGAGCACGCAGGCTGCCACACTGACAGTGGTTATGTTTTCTGGCTCCACCTTGAACCTGTAGTTCAGTGACCTCCACTGTGCTTTCAGGTGCCCAAAGGTGCAGTCATCTGGCATTTGCTGAGGTGGTCGCTGAATATGCACTTCTGCCAGCCAGTAACTTGTCCTCCATATGGCTTCATGAGTGAGGGCAGAAGGGGGTAATCTGTATCCTTTATGATAAGCAAGGGCATGGCAACACCCTGAATCACTGCATCGGGGAGCCCAGGTGCATATAATCCTCTCTCCATCATGCCAGGCAGTGGTGAGTTTCAAAAGAAAGGTGGGTGCTGAGCAGAATACTGAATGACAGAAGCCTGATTTTCCCCTAGCCCCACAACCAAATAGACCCCCAGAAGCACAGTTGATTAATTCACAGGTTGTCGGGGCGGGGAGCGGGGGAATGGGGAATCTTTGAAGGGCCAGCAGCAATTCCTTTCAATCAGGCTGCATCACAAGCTGCCAGACAGTGAATTTCAGATGTTTGTGGCAGCGAGCCATTAAGACCTATCATTCTGGACAATGGGGCATCTGGGGGACAATTTGGGGCAGGCTATTTTCAGCCAATGGTGGGCATATATTCAATGGTGTATTTCAATGGTGTTCTGTTAGGAAAGGATTCTGTTCTGAGTAGAATAGCATGAGAGCCAGTACTGAGACCAGTTAATGCCTGAACAGGTATGCATATGTGCCAAGACAGACCTGAAAGAAAAGGTTCCCACAACAACACCATCCCCTACACACAATCACACGGCCCACAAACACTGCACCTACCTACACCCTCTCCCCATGCACATACCTGTGCACCTCTTGGGGGAGCCCCGCACACTGCTATACTCACCCCACCACACACATGCACCCAGTTCCCCCCACAAACCCCATACCTACCCACCCACCCACATCCGTACACACCTACAATCCTCCCCAAACCTCAGTACCCACCCACTGGAATCCCCCCACCCCTCTTCCACAATATACAAGCATAAGACTTTATTTTGAGCTATTATGCAATCCCCTCTATATACAAAACAAAAAATTGTCCTGATTTGTGTGTTTTTAAATAAAATTAAAATATGCTATTGTCAATGCTTGATTTTCAGTATATAGGTTGGGTTTTTTCCCTGTTACAAGTTGGCAAATCTCCTTCCCAAAAGGAGTACTGCTGGAGGCAAGGGGAGCGACTTGTGGTGGCAAAGGTCAGGGGTTAGGGGCAGAGCTTCCAGTCTCGATATGGTGACCAGGGGCGGAGGTACCCATGAAGCCCTCAACAGCTCACCAAAACTCATTAAGTGGCTCTCCAGCCAAAATAATTCCCCACCCCTGCTGTAAACTGATGGATCCTGTCTCATTGCCTCTTGCAGCCACTGCTCTCATTTCCTGAGGGCATTCATGATCCTGTCCTTGCATACATTGGCTGCAGCCTGCCTCAGTAGCCTGTGCACCCTTGGCAGCAGCATTGGAAGCGGTGCTGAAAATCAAGAAATGCAGGTAATAGAGTGAATTAAGGACACTCGATGCAAGCGGATAAGAAACCGATGGCCCAAACTGACTGAGAAAGGGTGCCTGCCTGCAGGTGGTAGCAAGCCCTGAGTGGATGCAAACAAGTATGATCCCACTGCAAAACACTGGATGCTATCACTTCCACTGGATCCCCTGAGACTTGTAGTGGTAGTCTCAACAGGCAAGGACACCTTGGAGGCCTCTCTGTCCCTGTAATTCACAGGGTAATGGAGGTGATTCAGTACCTCCATTAGTGGGTAGGAGTATCTGTAGTGGGCCACATCATGCAGTGGTGTGCCCTCCTGCTGTGCTCTGGTGACATCCTTGTGGAAGGCAGATCACAGCATCTTTGCCTTGACCCAGCACTGTGGTGGGGTCCTATGGGGCCCCTGCTCTGCCATTCTCCTTGCAACATCTAGGTACATTTACCAGTTGGCCCATGGGCTGCAGACGAACTGGTGCATGACCTCGGGGTCCCCCAGCACCTGCACCAGGCTCTTTGTTTCTCTGAAGGTCCAGTTGGACCTAGACCTATGTGCCTCTGTCTGCTCTATTCTCCCTTGAATGTCAGAGGGAGTTAATGGTGACAGAACTCACCTGCTATTCATTTAAGGCTCTTGATTGGGGTTACAGAACTCAGGTTGTCAGGTTCATGTAAATGCAGTCTCCTCTGACCATGACTCTCGTCCCATGAGCTGGGCCCAGCTGTGGTCCCTCTCTGCACTGGCAGGATCTGCTCTTTGAGATGCTGTCTAGGGTTACCCATGAAATCCATCAAGTGCTAACTGGAAAAAAGGCAGGCTCTGAGCTGAATGGATGAACCATGAATCCCAAGAGTGAGTGGTCACCCCTCCTGCCCGAACGCATTCCCTACACCAAAACCACACCAGTGTTCCCCTCCCTTCCCCCCCCAGCTGCCACCCACAAGACATGCCCCATGTCTCACTAAAGTACTGCTAAGCATATCCAGACTGAAAAAACATGCATTTACAAAAATAAAACTCCCAATTCAATTATAAATTAATACAGATACAACCAAACAGAGAACACATAAAACTGTCAAAGCCCACCCTCCTACTCCACAAGTACAAAGCAGTAAATAAAAACAACATTGTAAAAAGGCTCCTTGTAAGTGCAAAATGGATTTTTTTCGTTTGCTGTACCCTGAGTCTCAGCAGAGCAGGAGCATCCTTTTTCCAACGGATGGATTGTGGAGGGATTACTGCTTGACTCGGGATGCAAACAGTGGTTGTGCTGCAGGGGAAGAAAAGATGTGGGGGAGGTTGCCAACCCAAACTCACTTTCCTTACCTCCCCTTGCAGGCTATGAAATCTCCCATGGGAGATTTCTCCAAGCCTTCTCTGGGTATACCAATGCACTCGGTGTGTCTGAATATTCAGGGGTTTGGGTCACTGCATTGGCAGTCCTCAAGTGAGGCACAGCTGGAGGGCAGTTGGAAGAGAGATGGCACTTAGACTGCATTACCTACCCTAGTGGGTCAGGAGTCCGGGGCGCTGGGTTGGGACTGGCCATTGACCTTTACAATGGGTTCTGGTATAAAAAAGGTTGAGAACCACTGCACTAGAGGCCTCCCAAATGACTGGAAGTGATGCTATACAATTACTATATGCTAGAGTCTCCACCCTGATGATATGGCAATCTTCTGGCTTCAGTTAGTGTCACCTAGCAGTGTAAGAACGTGGCAAGGTACCTGGGGCGGCTGCCACACACAGGGGTAGCAGCAACTTCCAGCTGCAGCTGCCGCTACAATTGCCTAACAGCAGCAATAGCTTTGTTTTTTGTGCCTCCCCCACTCCTGTGCCTATCAGTGCCCAGGGTACTTGATCCTGTTGCCCTGCCCTAGTTATGCTGCTGGGTGGCACCCCAATCAACTCCTTGGGTGTGGTAAATGCCTGGTGCAGTATCTTTTGGAAGAGGTTTTAGCCTGCAGAGAGAGATTTCTGGCATTTCTGCTGCATGACTCCTTAGACAAGCTCAAGTTGTTTGTCTTCCCTGTCCAGGAAGTGTGTCAAAAATCCCTCTGTTGGGATTCCAAAGATTTTGACACCATATGCCAGCATCTGAGTTGTTTCAGTTTTTTGGACATTTTTTAATCCGGGTGGAGAGAACTGTATTCACCACCTAATGTCAAAATATCTGGAGTGTTAAATATTTACAGATGTTATTTTAAAATAATTAAAAAGCTGAATGCTATGGCCTTGTCCACATTTTTGAGCTCCCATCAAGTTAAAATGGCATTTAGAATAAGTAATTTGCTTAGTCGTGTGAAATGCATCAGACTTCTAGAGCTTTGCATTTTCCTGTTGGCTTTTAAACTGTGCATATGGACAGACCCATCCATCAGACCCAATTGACCTGCTGTCCATTTGTTCGCTTTAGTTTTATCCTGGCTAAAGATGGGGGCTCCATTTTGCTGGGGATTGTGGGAATGCTGAGAGACATTGTAAGCTCTTTGAGATAATCTAAGATGAGGCAGACAGTGGGCACCCAGTATCACACATTGCTTCAGTGACACAGTGTCACAGGACTTAGTTCTGTTTCCTAAATTTCCTGAATCCTAGTTCATCACTCCCTATTCTAGAGCCCATTATTGGTACCAAATTATTCAATTCCTGGAGTTCTTTGTATCTTTCCATCACATTTGGTTCCAGTTAAAAGATCTGTACTGCTTCAGGTTTTGTGGTGATTTTGGAGAAGTGGTCAAGAAGGGTTCTCTTCGTTCTGTCTCTTTATATCAGACATTTGTATAGTGCCTACTACCATTGCAGGGGACAGGGTGCAAAGGTGGAAAATGAGATGAGAGCTGGATCAAGCCCTTACATGACCTTTGGTTATTCAGCTGTATAGACAGGAAGTCAGGAACACATCACAGAAAGGGCAATGGGTCTCAGCCTTGCAGTCCAGTATAGACTGGCTATCTTATAGATTTTTCTGATGTGTCCAGGGCAGGAGAAATGTAGCACAGAGGAAGGCAAAGTCCACAGGAAAAGGAAATAGTGTCGAATGAGCTTTAGTTAAAGCATCATTTTGAACCATGGGGACACTGATACATGAGATACAGAGCCTGGCTGGGGCACACTAATTAGCACACTTCTGCAGGCTCAACTAATCGAGTCTGCTCTGATGCACGGTAATTGCAGATGTCGGAGCAGCCTCCCTGCCAATGTACAGGCACCCTTTCTGCCCAGTTCTCTCTGCTTTGAGCCTTTCTTAATTGATCTTTACCACTCAGAGCTAGAAAGTCTTGAAATAGGAAGTTGTTAAGCTCTTTGCAGGAGCCTAGGGTGGCATGGCTGCTAAGGTACACAGTTGACAACTCGGAGGTCACTGGTAACAAAGCCAGAGCAGAAGCAGTCACAACACGGCCTGTCAGAGTCCAACGCATCTGCTAAATACTTTGTTGCAAGGACACAAAAAAGGAAGGAAATTTTAATTAGAGCAGTTCCTGGAGCTGCTCAAATTAAAGCGTCTGTCCCCCCACTAACCCTGGGAGCATGGGTAAAACACCCAAAGGTTTGTTCTGCTGAAGAGTTGTAAAATGGTGGGTTACACGCATGGGTATTTCTGTTTTTTTGGAATTGCTGGATCAGGTTGTGTGGTCTCTGCAGTGATAGATAATCTTCAGGTTTTAATGTCCTAGTCCTGATAGAATCCACACAGAAAGTGGAGCAGGGAGCATTTGTTTTAGTGTTATAAAACTTGGATCTTCAGTTACAGAAAATGCTGCCAGTGGCTTCTGATGCTGCCCTAACTGTGTTTTCATCTACTGTATTGCTGGATGGGAGAATCTACTCATGAGCACTTGACTCGATGCAGGCGAGAATATAAAATGTGAATACCTTGAATATTAATTTTTTTTCCTTTGCTTTATTGGTAAGATTCAGTAAAGAGAAGTCTGGATCACGGAAAGCATGCTTATTAGGCACAAAACATATTTTGTCTCTCAGGAACCGTTCTTATTAAAACCCTGCCGTGTCTTGTGTGTTTAGCATCTCACTTTTCAAAATGGCAGTGGGGATGCTTTAACTAAAGTTCATTTGACGAGCTTTAGTTCAAGTACCGCCACTGCCATTTTGAAATGCAGGCTGCTGAATACACGAGACGCTGCAGCGCACTGGAGCGTTCTGATTAGCCGATCAGATTAATTGGGTCTGCTCTGACACCTTTTGATTGGAAGGGGTTGGAGAACGTGTAAACGTGCCCAATGAGATTACTAGTTACGTGTACTGCATGCGTGCCCTTCCAGGCTTCTGCAGATCCCTTCCAGAATCCCAGGATTCTGTTCTCTCCTTCTGCCCAGCCCGAAACTGTTGGCGGACTGCTCTTGCTGTTCCTTGTGAACAATAAAGCTTTGTCTCCCTCTAGTGATTAGATCCATTTGTAGAAATTCAAGTCTATTCCTGCTTCTGAGCTAAAAGACCCAGGAGCCAGATTCTCCATGGTATTAGGTTTGTAATTCCTGTTGACTTCTATGGGAGCTGGACCGCCCAGATGCCTTTAAAAGCACCTGTTTAGAAGCATCCCTGCTTTCAGCTTGTTTAGAAATACCACAAAAAAGACTTACCAACTGTGGTGCTTCCACTCCCTGGTTGGAGGAAAATGTTTATCTAGCATTTGTTCAGGTTTGGCTGTTTTGTGGAGAGCATGGCTGTCAGCTAGTTTCACAGAGAAATCTCTCTGCTGCAGAAGTGCACGTGGTCTGAGAGCTTCAGCTGTTTGCTTTTTTTGCATGTTTTATTTAGTAGGAGCATTGGCACTTATCACAATGACTTCTCAGTATGAGCCATCAAAGGTGGCTTCAAAGGGTCCATAACAAATTCTGCCTCTTGGCTGAGGAAGGGGGACTTGGCTGTCAAGCCTCAGAGCCCTATGGATATGGAGACGGGCCCAAAGATAAAGATAAACCAAATATTTCCAGTCCTTTTAAAGAAGTGTGGAGTACAGAGTGGCCACCAGCAAATGCTTAAATAGCTTTGTAGCATGTGTGGGGTGCATAGCTCAGATGTGTGGCAGGACTTTTGATCACCTTGGGGTCCATTTGGATCTGTTCTGGCTTAATGATTGCTGCTGTTTGGCTTTTGTGGCACATCTTGGCAGTCTTGGTCCATTCTCAACAGTTGACATCAGTCAAAGAATTGGTATAACTGGATTGAACTCCTACTATGCTAGCCCATTGAAAAAAAAATTAAAGTCTGAGTAGGCAGTAAATTTGGGTTATTAATGGAGGAGTTAAGCCATTCTTCCAGGCCTGGGTGAGGCATGGCAGACTATGTGTGTGCTTCTGTGTGCGCGCACACATATGGGGAAAGAGAAGCAGACAGAAGCTTGTATTCCTCCTGCATGTGCCATGGTGTGTGTGTGGGTTTTTTTGTTTTTTTTT
>JAGPOW010002118.1:3395138-3407066 GCA_030014935.1 Caiman crocodilus | reverse complement strand
CACCACCAACTGACTTTCTTGAAAATTAGTAGTTGTGAAGGGTTACCTATTGGCTTCTAAGGGTTAAAAATGAAATGGTTGCTAGCTCATTATATTTACTGTGTATGTATGATTAAATTCCACACAAGAGTAATTAATTAATTCCGACATAATCAGTTGTAAATCAGTTTGATATTGCAGGACATCTTGGCTGTCAATACGACCAAAAGGGTTTTAGTTGGAGTTGTTTAGTAACATACTTAACATCTCTGAAATACCTAAAAGAGGGGTGAGGTGTGGAAAACTTACTGGTGAATTTTCTGTGGCCATCAGATACAGTATTATGAAATTTGGTTACATTTAATATTTAAAAAATGTCAGCAAAGTGAAAAATACCATCACCTAGAAATGTTTTGTTAGGCTCCCTAACAGCTCAAGCAAGAAAGTGCTTAAAGAACTGCTTGGAGATGTGTCCTGGGATGAAGTACTTTATTGTACCATTCTGGGCCAGTTATGTTCTGGACTCCAAACATTTACTTCTCATCCAGTTTCCTGACTTTTCTTGGTTTGGATAAAACATTCAAATCTTTAAGTTAATATTAGCGTTTGCATTTCATTTTGAGCCCAGCAGGCATATGACAATGAGGTTTCAAAGCCTTCCAAGTAAGCCTGGAGGGACTTGTCAGCTAGAATTTGGATCTCTGGCAAGCAACTTACTCCAGCTCCTTTCTGTTATAAATTCAGGGTTCAGTACCTGGCTTCTTATAGATGCTGAGCACTATTGTTTGTCTTCGGCTAATCAGCTGGAAAGGCACAGGTGTTTCAAGATGCATAGCAATGGGCATATCAGAAAGGCAAGATCAAGGTCATGCTTCAGCTACAATAGCTTCTACATGTGCTCTGTCCTGAGAAACAAACCCTTGAACATTTCTTTCTTTTCAGTACCACCAAGTGAGTAATCCTAAAATCTTTTATACAAGAAGAATGAACTTGCCCCTTTGCTGATTCCAGAACTACAGCCTTCTAATGCCATTCATAGCTAATGCCTCTAATGCAAATGACAGAGCATTAGGGTAATAAATAGGATTTGCTCTTGTCATCTTCCTCATAAGAAAAATGCCATTAGTACATTGAGACCACAATAAATCAGCAAAGCATTGCCCAAGGGAATGGCCAAAATTCCTCCTAAGTGACATTCTTCTGAGGCCAGTAGTTATATGTGCTCGCACTGATGCCGCTAGCACATTCCTTCTTCAGACACAGTGATAGAAGTCTGTTTCTTAATGGTAAAGGTTCCAGGCTTTTCTCTCTACTGACTAATAATGGTTGTGGTGGTTTGTATATGCAATAAATAGGTTGGGGTTCTTGAGGGGTAATGGCTTCAAACACTGCAGATTATGGTATTACTGCAGGTGATGAAGCTATTTTAGATAGGGGGAGCAACTTTATTCTTAAACTTTGTTTATTTGATCTTCTCCAATTTATACAAAAAACCTCAAACTATTAAACAAATAGTGGGTATTCCACAGCTCATCATAATCCATCACAATTATCTTGCTCTATTATCTGCTAAACAAACCTCCTAGGAATGATTGCCAAAGATAGCCTTCAACATGTTCACTCCACTCTGTACTTTCAAATACTAGTGGAAACATAAATAAGCTGCCATTTCTAATGCACCTACATTGTCTGGGTGGGAGGGAGGGAATGGATGTTGGTTTATATTGAAATATAAACACACGGACTCCTTGCTTGTATCCTAATATTAGGAATCAAGCAGCAAGACAGCAATTTTTTTATTAGCTACAAAGAAAAATAAGCTTTGGTCATTGTGTTATGAGTAGCTGAAATTCTTTTCCAGCACAATGTGACTGTCCAAAGGCAGCTGTCTTTCTGTGCATGTGTTTATTTTAGTAATGCTATCCATTAGGAAGACCTGCTTTCTAAGTACCTACATGGCATAGAAATGGAAGCACAGAGCATCATTATCTACCACATATATACGGAGACATGGAATTGGAATTGAAATGGTTGTTCTAAGGCTCCATGTTGAGGAAGTGGCAGGATGTATTTGATGATTGATATCTTCTGCCACCTAGTTTCACATCTTATCCACTGCACAATGGTGAAGGCTTTCCATTTTGAAAAAACCAGAAGATACTTACATAACCTACGGAGTTGCAGCAATGCCATTAACACCCCCCCACACCCCCCTCAAAAAAAACCCCTAACCTGTAGCTTTCTTTCAGTCTCTCTATACAAGAAACTGTGTGCTGTCACCTTCAAATGTATAAATTGCTGGGGAGGGATGGAAAGATGCATCTTTCCAAGCGCAGTGAAACCTGATGTGCCTTCTGTCTTTTAACTGAAGCAATGATGCTCCTAGTTTTCAAGAGTTAGTGTGCCATAGTAGCTTATTTTTATCCACATGGTTTTGCACCTTCTTGAGACTAGCTAAATCTTAGGTTCAAATAAACCTCAGAACTCAGGAAAAACGCTCCCCGGATTTACCTGGCTTAGCAGTGAAACTTGTAAAACTGCAAACTTGAACTTGTTTGGCATTACAGTCTTGGCCTGCTGGAAACAGGAATGGTTCCTAAACCCTAGTGTTCCTTTGGCTAAATCCAGGCTGAGTATGGAGTGTGGAACAACAGCTGTATCCACGCAAGCTGTGTATGGTTTGTTTTCATAGGCATGCTGTATGCAGCTTTACCTGTGCTCAGGTTGGGATAACAGTATAAAATGACTGAGTCGCACTGTTTAATCAATGGTATACTTGCTCACATAGGACTTGATCCAATAAGGCACAGATTTCTCAAGCTTCTTACTGCCTGAAAGAAGACTTGGTAATTTGAAAGACTGTCCTTTCAGCATCTGTTGCTTTAGCATTATTCACAGGTATAGAGTTGCATTTCACAGACGGCAGGGAACATCTATCTAGGCATGCATATACAACTCGTTCCTGTGGCATCAGGCACTTTTTAGCTTTCTCTTCTGTGACCTCATAGGTGGAGCTGCTGAGGAAATTTGGAACTAAAGTAGTATTTTGGAAAAAAATTATTTTGATGACATTTAAAATCATATTGGTGATAGTCATGGAGTTTCTCCTGACTGATGATGTAGAAGAGAAGGATCTGACCCCGCGTATGTATATCGACATGCATTTGAAATGAACTCATGTTGATAATACAACTCCAATTTCAGATATCTAACCACTGAATTCAGATAAGCTTCGTCGTTTCCTATAAGGCTTTCCAGGAGCCCTGAGACTGATTTGTGAAATCCACTTGGATGATCTGCTGTCAGCTGAAGTACTGTGGTTGGTGACAACATATCCTTGCCTACAACTAAAAAGTTTAGTGCACAGGCCAAGTTGTTTTTCCCCAGGCTAATGTATTAAACCCCCTTCATAAATGCAATTCAGCGCACTAGACCACTGTAACTCTTCGTGAGATTAGATTCACACCTGGCAATCAACCCATAGGGTTTGTTGTTCTTGTGATAGGAAATGGTGCTCTTGATTCTGCATTTAGGACACAGAATATGTCTTTCGTAGCTGGAAGATACTGCTGGTGGTTTGATATCTCACTGAGATGCGAGAGCCTTTTATTTGCATAACCAGTTGATCACATGATGGTACCTTGGAGTCCAGGCTCTTGCTGTCAATCATTGTAGATGCACAGTAGATGTTTATGTTGCTCTTACCTACCTGGCAGTCCTTTACTGGTTTAATGTGAACCAAATTAAATAAAGCTGCCTGAAAGTTTAAGATTATAGTGTTCATAATTTTTTTGGTAGAGGGTTTTAGTTTTTAGCATTTGCTTGGCCTTGTCTCCTTGACAGAAAACAACAGACTAAAATGATTACCCAGAACAGCTGCTTAGAAGGGGCTTTGAATGTGTTTTTGCTCTTTTACTGACCTGAAGCATGGCAATTATAAGTTCTGGTTATTGTAAACTTACCACAAAACACAAAGCATACCTTAAAATGATGTCATGTCTAGACGCACAATTCAGGTATAAATTATAGAGAAAAAGTAGCTTGTTCAGTGGTCAAACTGTAAAACTTTAACAAGATATTTCTGTGTCTCTTGCATTCACGCTCACATGTGCATTTCTTTTACCTTTTACCAGGAGAATTCTGTGACTGCCTCTTAATTTTTGAGTTGGGAGATGGAATTTCCTCCCCCATCTCCTTCATTTCCTATTCTGGATTTGCTTTCTCTCCAGAGAGGAATACAGCCTGCTGCTGAAGACTGGGGACTAGAAGTAGAGAAGTTTGTGTCCCATTCCTGGTCAGTCTGCCAAGGCTGCAGAAAGGTGACTTTGGCATAGTTTCAAGGATCGTCCTGTAGTTTTGGGTAACAGCATTTTGGGGGTTCAGCTGGAGATGCCTGTGGGGCTGTTTTTCAGAGGTGCTGAGTAATCTCGCTAGGAGCTGTAAATGGGTAGCCTGGATCTTAGAGACAAGGGTGAGTCAGACCTTGTTTATTCTAGGGCTCATTGCTTGGTTGCACTCCTCCTCAGATTGCTCCAAGTAGGAATAATCAGGTGTAATGCAGACAACACTGACAGCCCTTTGCCTGCAGACTGAGGTTTCATACAGCTGAAGGAAGGATCTAACAGGTGCTGCCAATAGCACCTGCAGGTCTCAGCTGCTTTAGGTTAACTATCTAAAAATAGTATACCTGCCCTCAGTTACTTATGTATAACTCTACTGACTTCAGTAGGAAATACACTCAGGTAAGCAGGGGAAGAACTGGGCTACTGGCTTACAACTTAATATACACATTCACAGCAATGCGATCATTACATTAAACCCAGATCATATGGAAATGACTGACCTACCAACCCTGTGTGTAATCCACGTACATCCTGCAGGTTACATGGTGAACAACAGCAGAAATGGGAAAGACCTGCTGGTATGTAGCCATTTCAGGACTACTCCCTGAAGCACATTTTCTAGTGCTCTGTCCAGTTTAATGGTAAAAGCCTCAAGTAAAGGTATTTGGGAGACTACTTGCTGCTTAATGAACATTTGCTTGTCAATGAATTCATTCAAGCATCCCCTTCTCTATCAGTACCCTTCTAGAGCCTACCTGCCTTTGCTGTCAGTGTTAGAAAGTGGTGGTCCTTAGTTGCCCTTTATGGGCCTGGATCCAGCACCTTTGCTTGGAAAGAAGTGGTGCCTTCATCTCCGCAGTCATTTTGGCTGCTTACAGATATAAACTGCCCCCCTTCCCCAAATGGTGCTTTACTTTAAACTTGGTGTGTCCCTGTGCCGAGTCCAGTGCATGCATAGAAGAGGCATCACATGAGTTGGATCCTGCTCGCTCAATGTCTGTATAGATTAAGCACTTCGGCAGGGCTTTTCTGACATTTTTATCTAATAGCTGATTGAATAAGCTTTAGATAAAAGTGCCGAAAAGCCCCACTGTTGGGAACCTCTGTTCTATACAGATTCTGCGAGCTGGGTTGAAATAACACTGCCTCTTCCAGTAAGGTGCATTTTTTTTTCCATTTCTGTCTCTGCCCACTGATATCAGTGGGGAGTCTTGAGAGGCCTGGCATTAATTCTGCCGTAGTAGGTGTATGTAGGGAATTTACAAGCCTGACCTTGATACCTGGAAAGATCATGGAGCAGGTCCTCAAGTTCTCCTTTAGGTGCTTCATAAAAGATTAGAAGTTGACCAGAGACAATCAGGAAGTATTCATCACGAGCAAGTCATAACTAGCCAAATTGATGTCCTTCTGTGATGAGATGACAGGCTTTTGGATGGGGGAGAAAAATGGTCATGATAAAACTTCACTTCATCCAGGCTTTTGATGCTGCCTCCCACAACATTCTCATTAATAAGCTAAAAAAAATGCAAACTAAATAAAAGTAGTACAAGATGGATATGTAACTGTTTGGTTCATCATATTCAATGGCTGTGTCTACGTGAGATGCTAACTATGCAGTTGTTACTGCAGCCATTTAGTACTTGTATAAACATGGCCTCAAGGTGCAGTATAAACAAGTACTAAATGACTGTAACCCAAGTTACTGAGTAGTAGCACTGATCACCGGTTGTTGTTTTTTTTTGTGATAATTCTGTGTCGTGTTATGATTGTTGCCAAGTGATACTACTGCACAGTAGTATCAGACTATTGCACAGTCAGCATCTTGTGTAGACATGGCCAATGAGTAGTCATCAGTGACTTGATTGCTTGATTGTCTAGTTGGGAGGAAACATCGCATCAAGTTCCCCAGAGGTTTGTCCTGGGTCTGGTGTTGTTCCACATCTTCATTAATGATTTGGATAATGGGACCAAGTATACATTTAGTAAATTTGTGGACAGCACCAAATTTGGGTGGAGTTGCTGGAGACACTAGAGGGGAGGGCAAGGAACCAGAATCATCTGGATACACTGGAAAAATGGTCCACGATTAATCAGACGAGTCTTGTACTTGGGTTGCAATAATTGCATGAACAAATACAGACTGTGGAATGACCGGCTAGCCTATGGTCATCAGCAATCCCTTGCAGTCGAGAATCATTGTCTTCAATGATTGTCTTATCTGTGGGTCTGAAGATGACTGATGAGGCCTATAGACTCTGTTACAGCTCAGGCACACGTTTCCATTAGGGGAGGGTGGCTTGGGGTTCTTGACTTGGTTTGTTTTTGCCACTCCCATTTTTTCATCTCCTGATGTTGAGAGGTTTCAAAGTACTGAGATCCTGGCTGCAGCCTCTTCCTCCATTTGGGTCAGTCCTGGGCAATAGTCTCCCAGGAATTGATATCGATGTTGTATTTTTTCAAGTTGGCCTTGACGCTACAATACTGCAGAGAAGGACTTGGGATTACAATGCTCTTGTTGCAAAAAGGCTAACAGCATACTGGGCTGCATTAGGGAATGTCACTTCCAGATTAAAAGAAATTATTCTTCCACTCTATGCAGCACTGGTGAGACCTCACCTGGAGTAATGTGTCCAGTTTTGGGCCCCACACTTCAAAAAAAGATGTGGACAGATTGAAGAGAATTCAGTGTAGAACAGTAAAAATGACTGGAGGCCTGGGAAGCAAGACTTATGAAGAGAGGCTGAAAAAGTTAGGGCTATTTAGTCTGGAGAAGATAAGACTGAGGGGAGTATGATCTGATAATAATCTTCAAGTACTTGAAGGGTGATAACAGAGGGGATGGAGGTGGAGGTAGGCTTTTCTTTGTGGCTGTAGGGGGCAGGATTAGGAGCAATGGCCTCAATCTGCAGCAGGGAAAATTTAGGTTGGAGATTGGGAGGAACTTTCCAACTATGAGGGTGGTCAGGAATTGAAACAAGCTACCTAAAAAAGTTGTGGAATCTCCATGCCTGGATATTTTCTAGACCAGGTTGTATAGACATTTTCTAGACCAGGTGGGCTGGGATGATTTAGTCAGGGATGATTCGGTCTTGAACAGGGGTCTGGACTACATGACCTTTCAGCTCTACTCTCCTATAGTCCTATCTGCATCTGGTCATTACCCTTGCTTGTGGACCACTCTTAAATTTTTCTTAGACTTCATTCTCCTCAGCCCCAGTATCAGTTACTGTCTATGGCAGGGCTGGGCAAAGTCAAGCCTGCAGCAGATTGCATTTCCAAGCAGTCCTGGCTCCTGGCCTGTCTCCAGGGAGACACCGGGAGTGTAGGGGTGCGACAGTGTGGGGCCACCGGTGCCTTCTGAGTCTAGGGGGGAACAAAATTCATGCGCTGGCCAAAATCCTTGTATTCACTCCTATACGCAGGGTTGGATTATGACAGGGTGGCCCCTAAACTATGGGTTCCCAACCTTTCTATGTTGCGGCCTGGCAAACTGCAGACCAGGAGTGGCTGGCTGGCTGGCCCAGGACTACTGTGTGAAGCCCCACAGGCAGAATTTCGGGCTGGACACAGGTCAAGATACCTCCGGGCGGGGGGTGGGCCCAAACCTCAACTGCAGCTGCCCCATCCTGAGCAGTGCCAAGTCAGGGGCCAAGGTCAGGGGGGGCATGTGCCCCCCCATACACTCTCCTACCAGTCGCCTGTGTGGGGCCATGATGGGGTATGGCCACAAAGCCAGGGCTCTGTCCCAGCCCTACCTGGCCGTGCACTGTCATGGCCCCACACTGTCACACCCCACTGCTCCTGGGGTCTCCATGGAGCAAGGACCCCTGCTGATAGGGCATGCAGCCAGCTGGGGAGCTGCTCTGGGTCCAGGGCCAGGGCCAGGCTCTTGCAGCGGGGCCAAGGCAGAGCTGTGATCTGCTGCCTGTACGATCCTGCATCAAGTGTGTCTTCTGTGGGCAGGGGCGTGTGGGCAGTGGATTGTGGCTCTGCCCTGGGCCTGCCCCATGCTGTCAGTGCTGCAAAATCCTGGTCCTGGCCTTGGAGCAGCTCCCTGCCCAGCTGTGCACCAGCCTGAGCTGCTCCTGGTTGGTCTCCATAGAGTCCTCAGGAGTGCAGGGCATGATGGTATGGAGCTTTGACAATGCAGTCCTGGGCTGGGCCAGGCTGGGATAGAGCCCATGTTCTGCAGCCCCACAGTGTCACAGCCCCATGCTGCCATGCTTCTGTGTTCCCAGGATTTTCATGGAGATCAGCTGGGAGCTGGTGATGCAAGGAAATGGAGTTTCGCTGTGTTGCCCACCGTGGTCTATGGGCTGGGGGATTTAGTGTATAGCAAAGGTGGGCTTGATTTTACAATCCTATAGCTCCTACTTATGGACTCATTGGGGAAACAGCACTGTGCATTGTGTACTTGTGCGCCTGCATTGTGTACTGTGTGCAGTAGCTTGTACTGTTTTGAAAGTGTATACTAAGAACATCCATACTAGGGTTGCTAACCATCCAGAAATTTACAGGTAGTCAATAAAAGATCAACCTAAGAACACCTGTCCATAAATAAGTTTGAGCTGTAAAAATGCAAAGCTGATAGTCTGCTTTATCAATGGTCTCAGAAAGAGAAAGAACTGGACAGCCAGCACTTGGTTGAACCCTAGACTGAGCAGAATAATGTCACCTGTTGCCTGAGGGGAAGAGCAGCACTGTGCAGGGAGCCTTCTCTGAGGGCTCTGTAGACCCCTCCCCATCTAGCCTCTTGTGTTCAGGCTTGTAATACCATTGAATTTCAGGTATGCTTCTGAGGGTTCTGGTCCAGGATAGACCAGCAGGTCTGGGGAGGAGACCGCATAATGCAGGGTGTGGTTGGGGGCATCTGGATGTGGCAGTGAGTAGGAGACCTCTCGGTGGGGGCATCATGGTGTAAAACTATCATTGCAGTCAAATAGACTTGCCAATCCATGTTTTTGGTGCAATTTTTTTACTAACTGACGGAGTGACATCAGGGTCTCTGTGCTCTACCCTGCTGCCTCCTTTACCATGCCAAATTGTCGTCTTGCACCCTCCAATTCTTTCTTGCCACGTCTTGAATGTTATGAATTTTTATAGGGAGGCTACCTTCAGTCCTGTCTATGGCTGTCCCATGCGCCCAAGCCTTAAGGGTTATGCATGGCTCCTACCACCCCAATACCACGCCTCAAGCCTCGCAGATGTAAAAGGGACATTGTTCTGTCCCTCTCTCTCTCTTCATGCCCTCTTTAGCGCTCGGGCTCTCCACAGCCCTGTCTCCTGGTCTCTTTCTCTCACCCTCTCTGCAATGTGGCCCTTCTCACCAGGCTCTCCTCTGGAGCTGGGGTCTGTATACCCCAAACTCTGTACCATCACTGGGGCTGGGGTCCTCACTCTACCATGAGTCCCCTATGAGGCCTCCTCCATCCCTTTTTTAGCCTTACCCAAACCACCGGTGTAAATAAACAAAGCAAACACAAGCCCCTAGGCCATAACTGAACTTAACACCACCCGGCTGTAATCATGTTACTAAAACGTCCCAGAGCTGCTCTTCTTAACCCTGCTTTGATCAGTACCTGCAGTTCTCACATCCTTGCTCAGGGAGCTCTTTCTGCTTTGGCTGCTGGTAGGGAATTGCCTCTGGCCTCCTGCCGGTGCTGTATATATAGGGGCCAGGCCCTGCCCCTTCCTTCAGCCAGTTAGACAGGTGTAAGCCATTTAACTCCCTTTGGTTGCCTTGGCAACCAGCACCTGAAGAATCTTCCTGGCTCTCCCAGTAGCAGGCACCTTAGTGTCCTGCTACACTAATAAATTCTTTTGTTTTTACTATGCTTTTTGTTTAAACCCCTAAATTCAAACTCAGCCCTTCTAACTGGGGCTCTGCTCTCACAGCAGGTCAGGGCCTGGAAGAAGAATTATACTTAAATTATGTAAAATATATATAATTAAAAACACGTGTCAGTAAAAAAGTTTAGTTGTCAGTAAAAAGTTTGCAGCTAATCGGTTAAAAAAAAAAAAAATCTTGAATTGGCAATCCTGACCTATATGGGGAGTTAAAGTTGGGTAATTAGTGTGCTGTAAATCCACATCCTAGCTGATTGTCCACTAACTTCTCCAGGCAGGCAAGCCCTGAATTACCCCCTTTTTCTGGAAATGAGATGACTCACATGTGGTAACACCAGAGATGCCCCATGCCATACCATGACAAGATGGTGAAAATTTATATAGACAAATTTTCACTGTCCATCTTATTTTACATCCTGCAAGCTCTTTTATACTTTGCTATCCACTATTGCTTCTAGGTCTCTCTTAGCCGTTCTGATTCTTAAAATAATTTTTCCCTATTGGTTAATTATGTACTTGCATGGTAACTCCCAACTGCAATTAAGTTGTTTACTTTCTCTGGCTTTTTTGTCTTTGCACCTCTTCTTCCCTTCCCTTCTTATGTTACCACGTATATCGGTGGTGGCTTAAATACTTAACATTGTTACTCCTGATAACCCTATTGGCCCCTGTGTAACTTGAAACAGAAATTCCCCTGCTCAGTGTGAGTTACATCATGCACATTAGATACTGAGAGTACTGCAGAGCCTGTCATTGGCTAGGAAACTGGCTGATGCTTGTAAATGAACTGTAATGTGTATTGTATAACATCTTTAGGGGTTAATAAACAAAATGAGATTGTGCACTGCAAGGCTATGAAGGGGACACTTCCCATTCAAATAGACTTGTTTGTATTAAAACCATCTATGCAATTAAAACTTCCAGACTGAGTCCTAACAAGCCATTGAAATGCTGAGCTGGCCCTCGGGACCTCTTTTTTGCTTTTGAATGGAGTGATTCTATTTTACATAGGCTTTTTTCTAAAGTATGGAAGTGGAGTGTTAGTGTAGCTCCAAGATGCTCTTTGCAGCTAAAGTCTGTTGTAGATCTCACTTCTCCTATATTCACTTAAAAGAGCTGATTTCCCCAGTTCACGGTGCTTGGACCTGCTTTGTCCTCTGTGTCCACCTTGAGCAGCTCGCACATGAGCAGATAAGGCTGTAAGGCAGATGGAAGATCTGACTGAAGGATAATTTGGCCAGAGGACAAGGGGGTGCAGGCTGACACCACAGCAGCTTAGTAGCCATGAACTTGATTTGTTTTAAATGCGGTAATCAAGGACTAGGATTGTCACCAGAACTGTGGTGCCTGGCACAGGACGTTGTAAATTCTTCCGTGTCCCAGTCGTTTGGGGGTCTTTTCTTTTATACCTTCTGGTTCCCACACATTTATCTCGTTCTGTGCCTCTTGCAGTTGCTGAGAGGAAAGGTGGAGTGCGAGACCTTCCTCCACCCTGGCAGGGGAGCTGGTCATCTGTGCATCCCACTTTCTCTCAACTGACCCGGTCTGTGTCCCAGGCTGCCTGGCACCAGCCCATCCATGCCCTGGTTGCCAGATGAGAGGAGAGGAGATGCGCAGAGCAGGAGGACGTGCCCTAGGCAACACTTGTGTGGTGGGGCACTGGCCGTGCCCGCCACTTGCTGGGGCCCGCGAGGGGCAGCACTGGACAGACCCGCAAGGGGCGGTGATGAGAGCCCCGAAGAGGGGGCGGTGTGGCTGG
>JAGPOW010002118.1:3363172-3386627 GCA_030014935.1 Caiman crocodilus | reverse complement strand
CCCCCCCCGATCTATAGGGATAATTGAACAGGCCCTTACTTTTGCCAGCCTCATCCATCTTTTGGGCCATGCTTCCTCCTTTAGAACCCTCATGGATGGAAAGCTGCACCCATTTCACACTATTGCTGTGACTTCATTTCCTGCTGTGAGGATACACCCACTTCCATAAATTAGGAGCCACTGTTAATCTAAATTATTCTGTTACAGATCCACAAATCTCCAGGCTCCATTTGAATCAGGTTTGGCACCTCCTTGCTATGGTTATAGATTTGAGGAAGGCCTCACGACACCTGAAAACTTGGCCAGCAGCTTGAGCTGATTCGGTAAAAGATACCACTCTTGTGTGCTTCCTGAACCATCACAGCTACAGTGCTTCAGCCATAGCTGTGGTGTCATTCATAGATTAAAACAACCCTTGAGCCAAGGACTTTGTGATGCATGATAGTGGGTAATAAGTGGTACAAGAAAAGTAGCTCTGGAGAAGAGTAGCACGCTCTCCTTTAATTTTTTTTTGAGCCCTTATCAATGCTATTGATGGATCTGGTCCAGTGTCAAATTTGTGTCCATACAACCCTGTCGTAGTAAAGTAGTTGGACCAGGATGATGCACAAAGCAGGACAAACTCCACTGGAGTTGTTGGTGTCACTCCAGTTCTATACCAGCTGAAATCAGAGTCTGTGCTGACATGAAATGGGCTGGCTGTGAATTCAGACTTCATTTTTAAGGGGTCAGGTATGACTGCAGATCTGTGAGCTGCTGTGATTCCATGCTCAACCCCTGAGCAAGTTAAATAAAAGGATTTTTAAAAAGCAAAGTGGTGTGATACTGTATTTTGACACTATTCACTTATGTTGCTTAAAAGTTTTGAGATTATTTAATTTCTGAGAGAAATAAATTGAAGGTGTCATTTCAAAAGATAACAAAGCTCATAGACTTGGTCTGAGTTATGGCCTGTTATAGAAATAGAGGGATTTTCTTGCATGGAGGCTGAGGAGGGGAGGCAGACAAGCTGAACGTGGTCATACTTATACTTCTCCCATTTCTTGTCATAAAATGCATTTGACATTATGCAGAGCAAAATAAACCTCCTAAGTGTCCAAGCAAAATGCTCATTTGAACTTTAATGGGCCTTTTGATGGCTTGGCCTCTGAGAATGCATTACCATCCCCTGCTTGCCCTTCTCACCTTCCTCAGGCAGAGAAGTGAGCTATTACAATGAAATGCAAGTGGGGGTGCAAACCTTTCAGGGGTATTTTGGGAACAAGCATACGTTAGGAGGCACAATCCCAGTCCCCTGGTGGTCTGTAAGTGCCTCGCTGTCCATTTCCCTGGGCAAAGCAAGCTCCCCTCTGGGCTGGTCTCCGACATGTCCTATTGGATGGCCATGTAGCCTCACTAGGAAAAAGCTGGCATTGCTATTCACTTCACCAGCATGTAGATCAACCTAATTCCTCAGCAACGCCTCTGGCAGGTTTCCCAAATGAGCTCTCGCACTTCAATTACTATTAATATGATTGTTCCACCTAGTTAGTGAGCGTTGGGTAGACCCCTGTCTAGAACATCAAGAACACAACTGGGAGGGAGGTGGCTGGCAGGCAGATTGCAGGGCTGGCTGCCATTTTCACGGGCTTATTGTGATTGGCTGAGGGGCCCTGGTGGCCCCACCCCTCACCTCACACCACTGATTCATGGAGAGTGCTATCTGTTGGATGGCCCTGCCCCTAGGTGCTGATTGGCTGAGGGCTGTCTTTTATGCAGCTGTCCCTCACTGCTGTTTGGTGAAGAGGGACAGGGTGGGGCCACATGACAAGAAGCCCTCTCAGCCAATCAGTGGCAAGGAGCAGTAGCCATCTTGTCTGCATGCTGGCAGGCCCCCTCTCCTCTTTCCCCCAATGGGCAGCATGGCTGGGAGGGCTGCTGGCTGCCACCGGACAGCTAGCATATTATTTTTAATAGGTTTTTTTTGTTCACCATGGATTTTGTGGAGATTGCCTGATTTTTGCAATTTGGGTAGGTCCGTAGTTACAGAATTTTGGCTTAAAGCTCTGATGCCATTTTTACACCACCTCAGTTACCCTCTATTCTCGTGGCATAAGACTCAGCCATGTCAATGGAATGCACCAAACATTTGCAACAAAAGATGAAATGGGCTAATTAATTCCAGTGCAATTGCCTTCATTCATAGTACTGCAAGTAAGAGAACTGGATTGGCTCACTTCTTGCAAATTACGCAGAAAAATGCATCCGCTCATTAAAATTAAAGGTTAGATGCAGAAAGAACTAAGCCCTAAATGTGAAGATTAAATACCCATGAAGAGCGTATGTCTCCTGAGCCCACGTAAACATAATCTGTTTGCATGTTGAGAAAGGAAAAGGGGATATGATTCCTGTTAGGAACAAATATCTATTTTTCCCAATCAAATCTCCAGCTGTCCACTGGAAAGTTTATATTTGCTCAATAAATATTTTTGTATTATTTTAATTTTTTTTATGGAGTGTAGTTTCTGTTTTTTTAATCTCTGTTGTTTCAGCCTGTTTGGAATTTTGTTTTCACTTTGATTGTGTACCCATTAGTGGAGTGCTGTGGTCTTCAACTCACACATGTCATTGTTTACCGCAATTGCAATGTGAGATTTGATGAATCAGGAGTAGATATGAGTTTATCTGTTCTTTCTGGGCAGTTTCTTGGGATGATAACATCAGATTTATATTAGAAGATCCTTTTGTGCCTTCAACCATGACTCAAATTAGGCTGTCCTGTGGTTTTTGGAAAAAGCTTCAGTTAAATATTAGATGCTATTTTATTCTATTTTTGCAAATCTTGGATTCTGTTGAAATGTGACTGATAAAGTGAGACTGTTTTCACCATGGGCCAGATGGTAACTTTGTTTAGATCAGTGTAACTGCATCGGGATCAATATGCTTATTTCAGTCTTCGATGGAAATGAAGCCAAAGACCCCATCTGTAGGAGGGTCTTCTAGTTTAGAGGAGTGGTGGGGCTGGGTCCTTGTGATGTAAGTCAGCATAGGACACTACTGAAGTCAGGAGAAAGGGACAAGTTTCCACCAGCTAAGGATTTGGCTACTTACCTTTCAGTGCTAATTATAACATCCTCATTTCCGTTCATGGTTATCTGTTACCGATCCACAAATCTCCAGGCTCCATTTGAATCCGGTTTGGCACCTCTTTGCTATGGTTTTAGATCTCCTTCCAGGGTGCTGATAATATAAATGAATTGCCTGTATCTTCCTAGCTTATAAGAAGTCATGTTGAAAGGTTGCTGTACAAACACCATTTTCTTCTTTAAAAAGAATTACTTCAATTTAGAGCCTTATTCTGCTCTCGGTCATGCTGTAGTGGTCTGCGGCAGTTCCAAGGCTGTGTGCTAGTGGAATACAACCATTTACTAGCTAACTTCACTGGAATGACAGTGGCGCAGAATAGGGTAACTGTGCGAACGGAGCCCTCCAATTTTATTCTTCTTTATTCCTGGAAAGCTCCCTGTGGGGTCTGTGAGCATCCTGCCAGTCTTATGGCCTTCATAAGGAAGAGAAGCTGCATCCATGTTTTGTGCTGAAGGTAAAAATTGAGATTGTATTTAGCCTGTGAACAATGTGCATAAGGCATTCATCTTCAGTCTGGTGCCTTCATGCTTGTCTCTCTCTCTCATTTTGGAGTTCCAGTTGCAAAGGCTTGGTGTTTTTGTATTTCCCTCTCTCAACAGCGGCAAGAGGAGTCCTGTTTGGTATTTTGGTTTGGGAGTAGGATAAGAAGAATGCTGAATAGAGATTTGAACAGACTTTTATGTTTCCAGCTCTGTTCTCTCTCAAAATGCATGACAGTGGCTTCAGGTATTGGTGGAGATGGAGCCTTTAGATTTCCGCTGCATTCTTACATTTAATTCCCACCTTCATGCTTGCATGATACTAAGATTTCCAGAAGACTTTGGGTGATGGGTACTTTAGGCCATTACAGAGAATTATGTTGAGCCAAATAATGGTGTCCGTGTACATCTAGACACAGCTGAAACATTTAGTTAAACTCCTTAGGGCTTGCCTATGTGGGGACCCTCAGGAAAGTACACAAAGTATGTACTAGCTGAAGGAATTAATTTAAAATGGATTTGTTAATACAGTTTAACTTCTTTGTGGTGTAACAGGGTCCTACCCCCCTGGGTGACTATCCTGCCCCTAGAATATCCTCTCAGCCCTTGTTCTCACTGCTTCCTTTGGGCAATCTCCTCTTGATGGTATAATGTCTTTAGAAAAAAGAGGCTGCTACAGGGTTCCCTAGGCAAGGTCTCACTCAGGAGCACCTGTGTTGCTGCTCATCACCTTCAGCCAGTGGTTCCCAAACTGTGGGTTTGAACCCTAGATGGGCTTGCAACATCAGCGGATGGGGGCTTGGCGGTGAGGGGGTTGTGGGCTGCGAGTGAGGGGCCATGCTGAGGAAAAGTTTGGGAAGCACTGCCTTAAGGGCTAATCATGTGGCTCCAGCTGCCCCTTACACCATGCAATGCCTCACACGTGTCTCTATACCATCATTTCCTTGTCAGGACCTCGGCCTTCTCAGTCTCCACCCCTTTTTCCTAGCTGAGCCTGATGTACTGGATCTGACTTCTAGGCATCAGCTCTTATCTTGGTTACTCTTATCTTGGGGCTCCTGGCTCAGTGCCCAGAGCAGGGCAGAGATAGAGCCTGCTTCAGCTCTGTTTGGACCTCCTGGCCCTGCCTCTGCCCTGCTCCCAGCACCCTCTGTCCTTTTGTGGGCTCTGATTCCTCTGGCCCCAAGCTTTGCCCCTCTCTGGGCTCCCTCTGTGCTGTCTCAGACTCCAGGCCCTCTGGCTCCAGGGCTCTCTTCCCCTTTTTGGGCAATGCTGCATTCCTGGGTCCCTGTCTGCACCTTGAGCCTGATCCTTAGCAGGGCTTAAGGTAGTCACATGCCCCTAGGGCACTAATGGGACACCCCCCCCCCCCAAAAAAAAAAAAAAAAAGGTATCATCACAGTCCCACCCAAACTAGTGGTCCAGAACTCAAAGGGAAAAAACATACTGGCTGAAACAAACTTAATTGGCTCCAGGCATAGCAAATGACAATAGCCTGCTGTCTTGCAACAAGGCTTCTCCTTGCCCAGGTTTGTGTTCCTTCATAAGGCACCAGGATCCTGCTGGCAGTCCTTAGAGCAGCTCTGAGGTCAGCCTGACATCCCCCTGCAGTCTTCCTGGCCAGGATCTCTTCATCTCATGGATCACAGGGCTGGCCTCCTTGTCTCAACTCAGCCCTGAGCTTATATACCACCTTCAAGCAGAGCATGCTCGCAACCCATCTTCAGCAGGCCGCTCTCTGCCCAACTCCTTTCCCTGCAGCTTCCAGAGCCAGACTGTTAGCTCTGGCTCTGGCTCGGGGCTTATATATGTCCAGAACCCTGCCTCCTTCGGGTCATGTGACTCACTAGAGAGCCCCTGCACGCTGCCCAGGATGCTTTGCTTAGCAGTCTGCAGCATGGCCTATACCAGCAGAGTTAGCTCTACAGTTGTTATCTTGCTGCTTCCCCAGGTTACTCTCTTGTGGTACCGGCTGGTCTTCCTCTAGATTTCTTCCATGTAGTTTGCCTCCCTTTTCCCTGTCTCCCAGTTACAGGAACCATAGGTTCCTATTACAGTGGAAACACTTATTCATGATTAAAATTACTTTAATTTGGTTTCATTTAGTTTACTTTGGAGACTTAATGAGATTTAACTAATCCATTATAAACTCACACCTCTAGTTAATTCAGCTCAAGATTTCCGATTGTCTCCATGTAGATAAACCTTTAGATTTGAACATCCTTTCTCATTCATTTCTGTCTAAACTGTGAGTAATCCTTTTCCATGCACACTGAGATCAGTTTATACGGAGGTGTTCTTGACTGGCTTGTTGATACTTGACACTCTGCATAATGTGGAGGAAGATATAACTCCTATCCAATCATTGTACAGAGTAAATATATAAATCAGAGAGGTGCTAATTTTTCTTGTTCACTGCTCTTAATCAAAATGAACTCTACTGAAGGCAATAGGAGTACATCAGTATAATACTGGGGAAAGTGAAAACTGAATGGAAACCCAGGGTCTCAATGGAGACCCAGCTTTTTGAAGCTCTGGCCTACCTGGAAAACTGAAGGGTCAAAAGCTCCTAAACACCTTGCAGTCCCCACCATGGGGAGGTAGAATAAACACACAGTTGCTTTCCATTTGGTGTTAACAAACACAGAGTCGACCTCTTTTGGAGAATCTGTCCATTTCCACTTTCTTGTCAGCAGATTGTAAAGAAAATAACAGCCAGGCTGGTTTTTCTGCTGGCTCAGGGGAAGAGTGAACGTGCAGGTTAGGTTGCACACAGGATGGGGTGTGATTGCTTCTCCAACTTTGCCAGCACCAGAATGGAAGAATTCCAGTTCCACAAAACAGTGGGCTGGATGGGTTTAAAGCTGGAGGCAGTTTATGGTGAGAAGTATATCAGTTGGACCAGTAAATAGCCATGGCAAAGACGGTGCCCTAAGGCATCCATCAGAAAAGCCAATGGCACTATCATGCATCAGCAGATGCATGATGAATAGATCCAAGGAAGTGATAATTCCCCTCTATCGGGCGCTGGTCAGACCGCAGTTGGAGTACTGTGTGCAATTCTGGGCACCGCACTTCAAGAGGGATGCGGATAACCTGGAGAGAGTCCAGAGAAGGGCCACTCGTATGGTTAAGGGCTTGCAGACCAAGCCCTCTTCAGTCTCTGCAAGAGAAGGTTGAGAGGTGGCCTTGTGGCTGCCTATAAGTTCATCATGGGGGCACAGAAGGGAATTGATGAGGTTTTATTCACCAAGGTGCCCCTGGGGGTTACAAGAAATAATGGCCACAAGCTAGAAGAGGGCAGATTTAGATTGGATATTAGGAAGAACTTCTTCACAGTCGGAGTGGCCAAGGTCTGGAACAGGCTCCCAAGGGAGGTGGGGCTCTCCCCTACCCTGGGGATCTTCAAGAGGAGTTTAGATAGGCATTTATCTGGGATCATCTAGACCCAGCACTCTTTCCTGTCTATGCAGGGGGTCGGACTCGATGATCTATTGAGGTCCCTTCCAACCCTAACATCTGTGAATCTATGGTAAGTGTTGTCTACTACAGCTGGGCTTCAAATATTGGCAATTCTGGGTGGGGAGATGTCAGAGAAGTAGGACAAAACAATATATGAACAAATCCTTCTCCTCCAGTAAAAAAATAAAATAAAATTTAAAAGGTGGGGTGGGCGGGGGGGGAAGAGTAAGAGCTAGGAAAGAAAAGCATCAGCGAATCATTAAAATGTGATATGAAATTTAGAAGCCTTCTTTAGTTTCTGAATTCCCAAGAAATAGTGTGAGTGTGTGTGTTTTGGAGCTTGTGTAGTCCAATCCTTAGAGCGAGGGAATGAGGAATTGAGTTTCTTGACTCTGCAACTAACTCATTGGATGCACTTAGCTAGGTCTTTTAGCTCAACTCCTCAAATGTGGCTACTGATTTTTGTCAGCCTAATAAGTGCGTCGCTGGATTTCATCAGTTGATGTCCTTCGGTAAGCTGGATGCCAATAACACCTAAAAATCTGGTTTATGCTATTTTGAATGAGATAACCCAAGCTTCTGTCGTACCTAAACTAACTGCATTGGAAAATGGTGACCTTAGTCTCTCTCTTCCTTCTTCTTTATCTGTAAAATGTGGATTTTACAACCAAGGGATACTATGATTGTCAAACTATTTGATGGCTTCTAATAAAAGTTCCTTGTGACATTTATGTAATAAATTTTGTTTCCAAGACTATGCCTGTTGTCCCCTTGGTGTGGGGGCAAAGGTGTCTTGCAAACATCTGGTCTGGACTTCCTTTAGAACCTGACTTAGAAGCTTGTATCTTCTGAAAGTGTGTGTGAAAAACCCAACTAAAGTTGCCTTTTAGTTTTGAATGCACTCTTGATAGTTATTTGGTCTGACAGTGAGTTTTCTAGTCTGCCTGGCTCTTGTGAGGTCTGTTCTTGGGGGGCATTGGTCTTTCCCAGTTTGTTTTTTACAACATTGGTGCAATGAATTTGAACTGGATTAAGTTAATGGGAAGCCAATGGGAGAAGCTCCAAATCTGGGCAGTGAAATGTTTTGTTGCTGCAGTAGCAGCCTTAAGATACCCTAAAACAATTAAAGTAGGGTGGAGCTTTTCAAAGCAACCTAAAAGGTTTTTGGGCACCCAGTTCCTATATTTCAATGGGAATGTCTATTCAAATGTCTCGAGAAGCTTTAAAAAACCCTTAGCTTCAATTTAGAGAATGCAAATAAAAGTGCCTCTTAACTGTGATAAATGCACAGAGTATTCTCATCTACTCCTGCTTAGAGGACTAATAATTTGGCTCTGGAGCATTAGCCGTTCAGTATCTGGTCTATTAAACCAATGTGTTAGGAGAAGAGAGCCCAGGGGTCGCCTTTCTAGGTCTGTCTGCAGTTGATCTATCTCAGCCTTACTGCTATTTTTGATGGGAATTTTATGACTTCCCTCTTCTAAATTTGGTGCGTGTTTTATTTTCTTTGGAGTCAGTGTTGGCTTTTCTTGCCTTTCTCTTAGAAGCTCCTATGATCAATGCCTTTAGTTAAGGGAATTCTTGCCGAGAATGTCTGTCATCATTTCTGGGGTACAGCACAAACAAATGAAACAGAAAGCATATTTGGTGCCAAACCTCATCCTAAGAGCTTCTCTTATCTGATGTCTGCAGCTGTACTTGCTTAGTGTTAATATTATTTTCTTTAGCTTGTCCTTTTGATATAGAAAACAAAATGTATAGGGTTCTCTGAATGAAATTAGCCATCTTTGTTTGGCAGCGGGATTTTTTTACATTGATATTTGTAATAGATCTGCCCAAGCATTTGCTTGATTCATTTTTGTTACATCAACACTAGATCTTTAATACTAATTGATTGTGTTTTCCAAAATCACCTCCTAGTGATGGTAGTCTGAAGGAGATGTGGTTTTGGGAGTTAATTGGACTTTACTCATTGGCTGCCTCTGTGAAAGGTATCGAATAGTCTCAAGGGCAGCATTTCTCTATCAGTTTCGACTGTACGATCCTTGGGGAAATATGCCCTTCGAAGAAGAGTAGATAACAGTAGATAAACTAGAATGTGAATGCAGAGGATCTGTCCATGACTGTAGGTTTGGCTGGATGTAGGTTTGGCGCCAGTGAAGACCTTGGTTCATTGTTTATCACCCTCTCAATAGCACCACTGAGACAGTGGGGTGAACTGCGCAACACTAAGACTCCAAACTCACCAGTAAATTCTGTTTTCAAACAAAGCCTATGTTCATGGAGCCCCAGTGGACTATATATTTCTACATCTCTACACAGCCAGCAATCCTTTAAGGAAATCTGCTGCCGTGTCTACTAACCCAGACTGACACTTTACTCCTTTAGTCCTTTTCTGAACCGTTTGGATAAAAGACATGATCAGTCTTTCAGCTGAGTAATAAACTGACATCCTGACTGCTAGTGATAGAAATGATAACATTTGGAATGATTAAAGATCCTACTGTACAAAGCCTGTAGGCCCAGCAAGCTTTTTGATAGGTGCACAAATGGTTATGTTATTTGCTTTTCTATTTCTTTCTCTTCAAAAATGTGTCCAAATCAGAGAGGGGAATGAAATCTCTTACACATACAGGCCCAAGATGCAAATAAAGATTATTCAGGGGGAAAAAAAATGAAAAACTTGAACAATTTCCCCAGAAAGCCAGTTTGTAATTTAAGCCTTCCCAGGGAATGATCCAACCTGCAGTCTAATCATTTTATGTGACTATTTAATCTACTGTTTAACAAACAAAAATACTTGAAGCACCATAGCAACTACTGCATGATTTGGAGCCCACGGGATGGAGAGCAGCTTCTCAATCCAAAGCAAGTCTGCTGGCGTCAAATAAAATTAATATACACTTTGAGGCAAGCTTTCAGAACTGTTGGGAAGACTTTCCAGTCCCAGTGTGAAATAGACCCACCTGCCTTTTAGGAGAATGAAGAAGGATAATAGGGAAAATGAAGGATGGTTTACTCATCAGTCCAAAACTCACTAAATACTTTAAACAAGGCATATGTGCGAGTGGAATGTTTTAGACTTGTTTGGTTCTTCTGCATTAAGGGCATTTATGTGCTCCAAACTCATGTATGTCAGTGGGAGAAATGTCCCAGTGGGAGCAGGCACCCTCTATCATTAGGTCCTCGTACTACTGTCCAATGCTGTTGTGGCTGGCCCTTCTATGCAAAAGTACATTAGCAATAACAGACCCTCCCCAGGCTCTTTTCCCATTACAAGTGTAAAAAAAATGTTCTATAGCATAGACTTCTTTGGGGAGGAGAGGAGGGAAAGGGAGATGCTTGCCTGTAAAGTCAAAGTTGGGTCATTTTAATCAGGACAAGGCATGCAGCTGTTTGCTGCAGGATTTTCTTTTCCAAGGGAGCTGTTTCTCTGCTTATGTGGAGCACCTCAGTGGTCCTACACAGCTGATTGGTGTGGCTTTTGATGCAAAGGGTGCCACTTCTCAATTGTTATCTCCAGAGGGGTTAAGGAACCTAACTCTTCAAATTATCCTGGTTTGGGTGTGCTTCTAGCTATGGTAGAAAAGCTTTAGGAAACACTGAAGAAAACTTCCTCTTTGATAAAGGTCTGGATACTGTCACCTAAAGGTCCTGCCCTGTGATGCCTCTGCACTACAGCTGGGCAACTAGGTCAGCAACACACAAGCCCCTAAGCAGGGCCAGCCGAGCCTCAGCCCTTTGCTTGGATCTAGGGCTGCTTTTAAGGAGCTCTTGCAGCACCTGGCCCCTGCTGCACAACAAACTGGCTTCAGTCTGTGAGTAGCTCTCATCTGTGTGACTTCCCTCATGCCTGCGCCTGCATTCCTGCCTGCGTTCAAGTCACTGAACTTCAGAACCCCAGTCTGACTTCAGCCGCTTCCTGACATCTGTTTCTGGTCGTGGGCTGAGCCAGGGGGTTAACTCTGGTTTGACTTCAGCTTGCTTCCTGACATCCGCTTCTGGTAACCCCTCTGGCTCAGTGTGTGAACGCCAGTTTGACTTTGGCTTCCTGCCTGACTACAGATGCTGGTAACAACCCTGACTCTAACCACTAGGCTTAATGCCTCTGTGGACCTGACAAGTCTAAATTTTGGATTCACATACTCTCTGGAGGTTTCCTTACCAGCTGGATCTCCTCAACAGACAGCTCTTTGTCCAGCTTGTACAGGCTTTGTTTGGGCCTTGGCAATCTGTATAATGCCACAGCAATTTAGCCATGTTGATCCCAATAGCAGCTTGAACACGCTCCCCTTCCATGCATCTGTCTCTGCCATTAAGTACGCTCCGCTAACCCCACAGCCTTCCATTTGATCTCTGCCCCATTGTGCGTTTGTGAGCAGTTCCTGTCTTTGACCACTGTCCCCCTTTCTGAGCAGGTCAGACATTTTGTAGTGGAACTGTTTTCTGTCAGAAAATGTGGATCCAGAAGAATCCAAATATTCTGCCACAATGTACAGATTTGTTGAAATTATCACCAGAAACCAGGCAGGCAGATTTGCTGGTTTGCCTGTTCCCTGCCATGTCTGCTGCTAGTAGGTAATCCCCACAGTTTTTTCTGCTTGTTAGCTTCCTAGTTGCATGGGTTGGGGGAAGCAACCTACTTAGTTGTCAAATGAGGGGAGCCGGAGAGTCAGTCTTCAGGCCAGCTCACCAGCTGCCTGAATCCCCAGCTCCTTTGCTACCCAGGCTAGGGACAGACATTACACAAAAACTGGTTTAAGTGATCAGCTGAGCTCAGCTCAACAGTGTGGATTGGTTTAAGTGATCAGAAACTGGTTTAAACCTGTAACAGGTTGGAAATATGGTAACCCTGTTCATGGTTCAAGTTAAATCAAAGTCCTCCAGCATCCCAGATGCCTTGCAACCCTGGTTAGGGCTCTGCTTTCTGCTCCAGCCCAGCAGGGTGGCCCCTCCCCTCTGCTCCCTGGCTGCAGCTCCAGAAGAGACTGCAGGTACAGCAGCATCTGCCTGACTTCCTCCTTCTCTTCCCTCCCCCCTCACCGCTCCCTGCTCAGGCAGGTAATCCCCCTCTCCTCTGCCTTACACAGACACATCTCTGCACTAGCTAGCATACCACATGCTGGCTATGGTCTGTGAGGACAGTGTCAGCTTAGGGCTTTTTGGAGCTAGTCAACAGGTAGCTGGTAATGTAGCTCTGTTCCTTCCTTGGAAAAAGCTATTTAAGAGCTTGAACTAATGGAGAGAGGCTTTGCTTTCTTGATGGGCTGATAAACACCAAGTTAGAGGTGATAAACACTGTGTTATCAACTGCCTGCTGGGCTTGTCAGGAGTGTGTGTGTGTGGGGGGGGGGGTAGGGGGGAACCCCTCCCTCCATAATCCGAGTGTCCTGCTGGGGCCTGGCCATGCCCACCTCAGCTCAACAGTGTGGAAGGGAAGGGAGGGCTGCTCTAGCACCTCCCCCCCCCAGCATCTAGTCTGAGCCGTTGCAGGCATATGCCTGCATTTCTTCAGTCCAGAGACCGTTACAAACCAGTTTAGCCTAGGCAGGTTAGACCAATCTGCAAAGATTGAATCAATTCAGGCTCAGACTCAGGCTTTTTGAATGTCTGTCCCTAGCCCCAAGGAGCCTAATAAGCAAGGCAGACTATTGGGCATCAAGAGAGAATTTTCTATTTTGCTGAAAATTTTATAATTGTAACATGGCTCTGACGCGGAATAAAGCCAGATGTCAACAACCTGAAACACCTCCTCTGTGGCAGCTCTGGTCATTAGCTGCAAGCATTTGAGGTATAAATAAGCTGTCAGACTGTGGCTTATTCTGCAATTGTTCACTGTCCCTATTTGCTGCTTGCTGTATGTGATTGTTTTCACAGTGTGTTTTCTGTTCTCTGATTGGATGAATGAAATATTTAAATCGAGTCAGGTATCCATGTTGTAGCCATATTGGTCTAGAGGAAAAGGCAATCGGGGCTCATAGTAGAGATGATCTTTTATTAGACCAACAAGATTTTTGCAAAAAAAATTAAGGAATTCTTTTGCAAAAATCTTGTTGGTCTAATAAAAGAGATCATGTCTACTACAAGTCTTGATGTTTGAATAGAAGAATTTATGCTTCTGGGGAAACAAATGATGAACATTCAGGAATTGCTAAGGTTTTCACAAAATGGTCACGTCATAAAAGTCTTTGAATAACAATTGTGTGGTTTGCTAGATGTTGCATTCAGAGTAATTTATGCCCAAAGATAGAAGCAAATCTGTTCTCCTTTTCATTTTTCAACCGGTTCTAGTTTCTTCTGTACCCATCTCCCAATTCCTTGCTTTCTCCTCCCCTACAGAAGAAAGCTGTTAGAATATTTTTCTTTGAGAAATCCATTTCTCAGATATATATAACAAGTCTGAAAACTTTTCTGGTTTGAGAACATGAGTAAAATGTTAAGAAACCGCAGTCCTAAAACAATACACTGTACTTCATCTAAAAAGAATCTGTTCCACATCGTAAGATCTCTGGGCACTCTATGTAAAATGATACTCTAGAAAGGAATATAACTTATTAATGAAATTTTTGACAGAGAAGATTTCATTTTGAAAATAACATTCCCCAAAGCCTTAATAATAATTAGGTTTGAAACCAGGCCATGAAGACCGAATAATTTCCAGATTGGGTGATCAGATGTAGCTTTTTCTTCCTTCTCCCCCACCCTTTTTTTTCCTTCCCTGCTTTTTTTTCTCCCCCTTTTTAACCTCCCCACCCCACTCCACCTTTTTTTCCTCTTTCTTTTTCTGGTGGAGACAGGATTCACAGGGTACTTTGTCTTGAAAATTTCTGATGCCATCTCCCACGATCAAATAGGGAGAAAGAGAAAGATGTTTCAACCAAGTCTGCGGCATTTTTCTTCTCCCATCACTGTAGTTTGAATAACTTCTATCATTGCCAAATTCAGCTCTTAGTGGGTGCATCTATACATGCAATTAAGGATATTTGGCCTTTACTGCACAGTAAAATTGCATATGCAGGTAGTAAATTTACTGAGCAGTAAACTAATTTACTGAGCAGTAAGTGCCTGCCCATGTAGACGGTGATGCTTTACTGTGTAGTAGATTAGGTGGTTTTAGGTCATGCTCAGGACCAGGAGCCTCCAAACCATCCCCTTCAGCTCCTGCTCTTACTTCCAGAATATTGCATGCAGCTAGACAGTATTTCTATCTGGGCTGCCAGCTGCAGTCTGCTCTGTTTATACAGGCAGCCAGAGATCTAAAATGGCCGCTACAGTCAAGCACCTGCTGGCTGCTTGGCTCATCCCTTAAAGTGGCAGGCACCAACAGTACCCTGCCATATGGCTTTAAATGTCTTTGGTATGTCGCAAGATAAAACAACTCCAAGGTGTTTTAGTTAGCTACCTAACAAACTGCAACAGTGCATGGGGCACTAGAAGCCAACGTGTGGGCCCTGCACAGCTCACGGGCTGTGGGACCCAGCAGCAGCCTGTGCAGGCAAGCTCTACTGAAATAAAAAAAAAGCAGTGAGCCAGATCTTTTTTTTTTTTTTCCTCCCCAGAGCCTGCCTGTCTGCCTAAGCTGTGTGGGGGCCTGGTGCTTCCCTCCACAGATGCAGTGCCCCCTGGGACCGTCCAGGCTGGGTACCTGGGGGGGCCCCTGTGCAGCTCAGGGACTGCTTGGCCCCACTCCCTGCCGAAGAGGCAGGTAAGGATTGGGATCCCACCCTTGTGTACATGCCACAGGGTTTTAGTTCAGTTTAATTCTTCCTAAATCGAAGCGGTATTTTAAAAAAACACTGTTTCAATTTAGGGAGAATTAAAGTGAATTATTGGTCCATGGCATCTGCAAGCAGCCTATAACTCCAGAGCATATTTAGTTAGAGCCCTTCACTCACAGATCGCTTCCTTTCCTATTTTTATGTTCTTATATTGGGCTTATCAGTCACAATAGTATCTGAGAGCTATGCATGCCGTCCAGGGACACTCGCTGTGATCAGAATGATAAAATCTTCTGAAGTGAAGTAGACATGCTTATTTTGGATTTACTTAGGTCGATTCCTGGTTTAACTTGGACCCTTACTTTTATCATCAGCCCACCCCTTTTACCATATTATTGCTAACGCTCACTCTACACCTCAGATGTTGCCACTAACCTCTGCTTTGGAACAAGCATCTTTTGTCAAATTGATTACTTGAACTGATAGGTTACAATGAAGATGGAGAATCAAGTCCCATATTTATACTTAATGGGCCTGGAAGAAAATAGGTAAGAATGTGTTTGAGAGGGGCCCCCTCTACACATGCAGTATAGACATGATGGGATCTAATGCTTGGTTCACATAATTGTGCCTCCTGCCATGTCATACATAAATGGTAGGAGGTAAAATTCTAGATCTGTGCATTAGATCCCATTGCTCCTTATTGCTGGTGCAGAGGGAGCCTGATCCTGCACTCCCCCTGCACTGGCAAGAAGCAAGTTCCCACAGCTGGGAGCTCTGCATGCCTCAGTTGAGAGGCTTCCACCTGCAGGAGCACTGCAAACATCCCTGGGTATGAAAGATTGCTGCAGGGGCAAGCCCCCTGCCTTGAGGATGTGCATAAACCCCTGGGGTTGGAGGATCACTTCAGGGATGATCTGCTTCCCTCAGGTGGCAGGAAACACCAGATGATTGCAGTGATCCTCAGGCCCCAGGGTTTTCCCACACTCCACAAGGTGGGGGAATCATCCCTGTGGAACTCCTCTGGCCTCGGGGCTTTCCTGCACCCTGGAGCTCTAGGGACCGTGGCAGCTTTGCTCCTCAGGGTCCAGACATTTCCCACACCCCAGAGCCCTAGGGACCCATATGTAATCCTTAGGGCTCAGGGGTTTTATTCTGGGTATGGTGTACTCCTGTGACCAGGAGCCCGGTCATCTGATTGGGCTCTCAACCATTGAGAAGGTTTTGTTCATGCTCTATAGCAACCCACTATAAAGTTTAATACACATTTTCGAGGCCTAATTATAGTTGTTTGATGCTCTTTGTGTAATAGCTACTTTGCACATGTAGCTAGTCTCTAGATAACTGCGCTATTAACTAGTTAATTGCACAATACCTGTATTGTGTAGAGGGGGTTAGAGAGAGAGGGAGTGTGAGTGAGTGTGCTTTCCCATGTGTGCTGAACTCTGTGCATTGTCTTTGCTCCTCAGCTCACAGTCCCACAGCATCCCAGGATGCTTTGTAGCCCTGTCCTGTGTTGTCTGCTCCAGTGGAGGAGGGTCTGCCTTGACTCTTTGCTCCCTAGCCAGAGCACTATCATTTCTTGGGCTGGCTGAGGAGAGAGTAGAGGGGATCCCTCCCCCTCACCTCCAGCTCAGCACTGGTCACCCAGTTGGGTGCTGCCCAGCACAGGAGTGGGCTGTCGGCTGCTAAGTGCTCAGCCTTAGCCCGTCCTCAGCCTATGGGCTGGTTGAAGAGGACGTGTGGCTGGGGGAATTGTGCCCAATTCCTGGCTTCAGGTGAGTGGTGGCAGTAAAGATCCTGCTGTGGGGTCCTCCCCATGCCAGGTAGCACCCCCCCTACTGCCTCCTCAGCTGGCTCGTAGGCTGAGGAGGGGGCATGGCTGGGGGAATCACACCTGGGTCTGGGCAGGTGAGGGAATAAAGCCCCTGCTGCAGGTCTACCCTGCCACGCTGGGTAGTACCTGGCTGGAGGTCCAGTGCTGGGCTGGTGGGGAGTGTTTCCCTCGCACCCCCCCCCCAAGTTTGATATTAAGTCTGGTAACAGGGGCGGCAGGGTGGAATCCCCTCTCTGCAGCAGGGGCAGGGTTTGGGGGATCCAGCCAGCCCCTGGGGAGGAACTGTAAGGGTTTGGTGGAGGGCATACTAATTAAGGTTGATCCCTGCTTGGTTACATTTAGGTGTCTTTGACATTGGCCAGCAGGCTGGGAGGTGTGCTTTATTCCACTCCGCCCTGGGCTACTGGTATGGACTACTGTAGGGGTCTGTCTCCTTTTCTGGTTTCAAAAATGAATGTGAGTTCACTTGCTTATCAGTTCAATCTGCTCAGTTTAGAGAAACCTGCAAAGATTGAATCAATGCAGTTCGGGGCTTTTCTATGGTCTGTATTTTGCCTGAAGGTCAGAGAAAGATGCTTTTATTTTTAATTGTACATGCTTCATTACTTTAACAGAAGCAGGTTTGTAGACTTCTATTGACATAGATTGCAGACTGGCACCCACTGGTATTGCATAGCGCAGGGATGTCAAATTCATCTGGCCCATAGGGCCAGATGAATAGCGCGAGTCTGGTCTGTAGGCTGGATGGAACCCATGAACCGTCTCCCACCACACCAAATCTGGCACCTGATCTAGCTGGTCTGGGATCCATACTGCTTGTGGCATGAATCCTGGAGCAGCTGGACTGGATTCCACATGTGGTACAATTCAGCTGAGCGTGCGTAGTGTGGATCCTAGAGGGGCCAGAGCAGGTGTCACGCAGTGCATGGTGCCTGCCCTGGCCAGACTCTGCCAGATGTGGCATCTGTTCTGGGCACCATGCTGTGCGTGGTGCCAACTCCAGTTGGTCTGGGTTCTGCACCATGTGCAGTGCAGGTCCCAAATGGGCTGGAGCAGATGCTGTGCATGACCCTGTCCACAAGCTTCAGGGGTAAGCATCGTGTGGTGTGGTACCTGCTCTGCCAGTCTGGCATCTGCACCACATGCCCATGGCTGGACTGCATCATATCCTGCAACCATTCCCACTACTTGGGGATCCATGCCACCTGTGCTCACTTTTGCTGCACAGTCCATGGCTGGGTGCCATGTGCAGCATGTGTCCTGGGCCCCATTCACAGGGCTGGTCTGGCATGCTGTGTGCCTGTTGTGGGTCTTCTCACCATCCCATTGATGGTGGGGCTCCATAGGCTGGATCTAGGCCATGGGCCATATGGTTGGACCCCCCTGGCGTAGAGTGCCTGGCCTTAACAGATTGCAAAAATTATTAGCCAGCACTGCAAATATGATGATGCAAATGAACTAATTAAAAGATTGTTCTCTTTTCCTTGATTGCTTGGAATTCAGATGTCTGAAGTTAGCCACTTTCAACAAGTGAACCAACAGAAATAATTGACAAAAAAGGGGAAAATATTCCAAAAATCAAAATATAATGCAGACATAGAGGAACACCATCAGGTCACATTTCTTCCCAACTTTAGTTCCTGGGTGGGTTTAAAAAACCTGGTAGCATTCCTCTGCCTTTGGTTTCATTTTTAAAAATATTTTTTTAAATATTTGAAAAGGTTTGTGTATAAGCCTTGCATTCTTTGCAACCCAAACACTGTCACCTGCTCGTCTACTAAGAACCAGGTCAGTGAAATAGGTTAGAAACTGGTAGCGAAAACTAATTGCTTGCTCTTTTAAGACAAGTAAGGCAAAAAAAAAAAAAAACACAACAGAAAAAACCAAGCAGAACCTCAAATAAATATTGTAATAAACGTGAAAAGCAAATTAGTTTAAAAACATTGGAGGCAATCCAAGTTATTTCTGGCAGCACTTTTTTCATAATGATAGCATCTCTGCAAAGAAGCGTGGTTTACAAGTGCAGTCCCGCTGCATAGGGGGTGGTGAGCAGTATGGAGTCTATGTACTATGCAAACTGCACCTGAGCTCTTGTTCCTTGCTTAGAGACAGATGTTGCGCTATGTGGACCACAGGGACCTACAAAACTGATCTTAGCTTATGGTGAGCTCTTGTGAACAGTTAATATAATAGAATTTTAAAAACCTTGCAGGTAGGTCTGGACTTAAGCTTCTGTAGCAAATGGCTTCTTATGTTTTATGTGTATTTTAGGAACATAGTATGAGTTTAGTTGCGTTCTATTGCTACGCTGGTTTTTCTGGTATTATTGTTACTGTTATGGTTGTTGCTATTGTAATAACCATGGAAAGGGGCTCTTTGGTGATAGATCTATAACATTATGCACCAGCTAGACTAGCATCTATTTACCTGCATCAGGTAAGGAGAAGTGAGCCAAGCTGTTTGTTAGTAATTACCACTGACACAGCTGGGATTTGGTAACATGCCATTAGAGCACAGGAATAGGAACCAGGTCAGGAATGGAACCACTGCAAAATGGGCAATCAGGTTACTTGGAAGCCTGTTCCTACTTCACTTGTTTTGTTCACAGAGCTGTTTGGGAAGTTTCCAGCAAGGTGGGGTTTGGGGCTTGTTTGTTTTTTGGAAAATGTCAATTGCTCAAAATGAAAAGCATTCATTAAAAAAGTGTCTATTTTGATTTGAATTTTCTAAAAGCTTTGAAATGCCGACATTTTTAGAGGCAATATTGTGTTTTGATTGGAAATTATTTTGTTTTTGCTTTTTATTTTTAGTATAAATGATCTAAAATTTCAAAGTATTTCAACATTAACCAAATAACACAAGTTGTTCATTTGGACATTTGGTTAATGACAGTTTTCCAAAATTTCAACTTTGTCCCATTTGGGATGGGAAAATATATCAAAATGTCAATCCCTTAAAATGGAGAAATAATGTCCTAGTCAGGGAAAGCGAAAATCAATACGTTTCTTTTCTTCTCCATGTGTAGTGTGTATGTAATTCACCGTAGCAGCAGTTGGAGTTATGTGCTTGCATAGAGAGAACAAACCACTCACCCTTGAGATTGTAGTCTGGCAGAAGAAAGAAATCCTGTGCTAGTTTCCTGGGATGGTTCAGATGTAGTGGCTATTTCCTGGTGCAGTGACTGCTAAGTAGGGCTGTGCGTAGCTTCGGTTGTTGATTCGATTTGGAGGCGATTCAGCCCTATTCGGTGGCCGAATCTCTGAATCCGAATTGAATCAAGAAACCCATTAATCTCTCCAAATCCAATCGGAAGTCTCTGATTCGACTTGGAGAGATTCATCAGTTTGGTTGTAGATACACCTTTGTTTTTTCTGCATACCTTGAGGTACCAGGTGTGGCTCGTGACTGCTGAGATCATGGGGCAGATGGTGTCCCATGGGAGTGCAGGGAGCGGAGCGGGGGCCCCCCACGTGCTCAGCAGCAGACCTGGAAGTAGACCAGAAATACTGGGGGTGGGGTCCCCCATGCACTTGGCAGCAGACCCAGAAGTGGACTGGAAGTACTTCTGGTCCATTTCAGGGTCTACCACTGAGCATGTGGGGGACCCCCCCCCTGCACTCCCATGGCATGCTCCTGCCACCCCACCATCTCAATGTTCATGAGCCGCACCTGGTACCTCAAGGCATGTAGAAAAAGCATATGAAGTTGTGTCTGTGGCTGAATTGCTGATTCTACAAATCAGAATCGAACCTCCAGTTTCAGATTTGGCTGAATCAAATCGGGACAGTGATCGAAATCACTGAATTGAATCACTGTCCCCTGAATTGGGCTGAATCTGAATGGATTACTGCCCACTTTGCACACCCCTACTACTAAGCATACTAATCTCTGCCCTGTTATACGACTGAATCACATCTGCAGACATGGGTGATTGTTATCCTGTAGACCACAGAAAGGCTTTAACATTACTGATATCACTCGATTTTTGGAGTAATAGGTGGAGAGCTGTTGCTCAGTGCCTAGACATGTTTCGTGGAAGAAGTCAGAAGCCAGCTGTTCCATTCAGATTACCTATATTATTTATGTGCGACAGTTGGGACGTTGCAGGCTGTCATTAACTTCCCTAAATTGGGTGGAAAAAAGTAGGAAGGATTGTCTGACTAGAGCCCTGGATTTGAGTCTTGGGATGCCTGGGTTCTTTTGCCAGATCTGCCATATTTGATATTGGGCAAGTTGCTTAATATCCATCACCCAGTTTCCCATCTGTAAACTGTAATTGATAATATATCCTTCCTCTGCAACCGGCTAATTGGTTACATAAGTGTTGGTTGTGTTTAGAATTTTGAAAACAACCTCCTTGGCAAACTCACCTCTTGAAAGGGTATAGATTTCCCAATTTAATCAACATTTTCAGTGGTCTGAGTTTTGTTTAATAGTTTGCTTTGGTGTCATGTATAAACACTTGATGTAAGTTTATAGTGGATTTTTTTTTCAATTTCTTGGAAGTGGCAAAATATAAGTAAAATTGAACTAAAGAGCTGCTACATATCCTTGCAATGCTCCTTGGGCTCAAATGTGAAGTTGTGGTGGAATGGACCCAGAGCCATGGGACAACAGGAGAAAGAGAAGTGGAAGCCATAAACAGTATTGCAAGTTGCCATAAACTCTGCTGGAGAGAGAACCGTTGATCTGAAGAGTTCCCATCCAGATCTGAACATTTGCAAAGTTATGATTTGGCTAGGGTATATATCAGGGGAGTTTGCATTAACTAAGCCAGAGTATGACACATTGTGTCTCCCACTAACGCCTAGCTCCTGTGACTATGACAACCTGCTGCTTTGATAAGCATGAAGAGTTCACCTACAGCTTGCCTACACGAGGGTGGTCCTTTCTGTGCTGGCGGACCTAGATCAGTGCTTCCCAAGCCTTTTCCTCCACCTGACCCCACTTCCTCAGCATGGCCTCTCACTCCTAACTCGCAGCCCCCCACTCTCCCTGGGTGCTCCAGGGCCAGCGTCCATATCCTCTCTGCTCCTCCACCCCAGCAGCACCTTAGCCTCGGCTGCCGCCCACAGAAACCAGCAACTCCTGAGGCTGGAGCAAGGAGCCCAGCTACCCCTCCAGCCCCCCAGCCCTTCTCTCTGCAGGCAGCATGGCTGGAGCGGAGCCTGTGGAGGTCAAGGGGAGGATGCAAGGTTGCTTGCCTCGCTGCCTTTGCAGCCCAGTGGGTGGGACCTGGTGTGGGAGAGAGCGTCGCACCAGACCCCCTCCGCTGACATTGTGACCCCATTTGGGGTCGCAACTCATAGTTTGGAAGCTGCCAATCTAGTTTCTGTGTGTAGACATTACTGTTACAGATTGGAACATAGCTCATCTCTCATTTTGTAGCTAAGCATTTCTGATGCAAGTGGCTTGCAATTGGTAAGTAAAAGATGGGTGTGGCATGGGGAGCATGAGATGAGACATCTGGATACTCCTGTAACCTTTAGCAAGGAAAACTGAGATTTGGTTAGTACCTTCTAATGTAAGGAAAGCAAGAAAGTGGCTTTTTGCCTATGGGACAGTTTTACAGGCACAAAGCCCATCCTGTGCATCTTGGGCAGGCAGCTTAGCAAATGAGCTCATTTCTACTGAAACGCTAATGGTCTCTGATTATTACTGCTACAGACTAATGTCATTCACTTTTGCTGCTGCCTGACTGATTCATGGGGTGTTTCCTTGCAATGTGCAAAAACACCTCGTGAATCACTTCAGCAGGAATTATAAAATTTAGAACCGCGTATCCTTTTATGACTCCAGCTCTTGGAGCAGAGCGTTCTGGGGGAGGTGTTAAAAAGGGCATGTGACTTTGTGCATGATAGAACATAATAGTGGAGTCATTGGTTCCGTCCCTAGAAGGCCAGGCCAGGACTTAGGGGACTAAAAACACCACTGGCTATATTTAAATTAATTTGTGGTGGAGAAAAGGCAGAATTTTACTCCAAAAATTGGAATGTCTGGCATATAAAATATGGGGTCCATTTTATGTCATTTTCTCTACTTTAGTTGTAGTTAATTACTGTGGAAAGTACCACCTGCCTGGAGCCATCTTGCAGCTTCACATCAACTTTCCAACCGACCAACAGACTGTGTGAAGCTAAATTGCCATCTGTGTTGACTAGTTTTGTATGCCATCATTTTTGAATGCCCAACTTTAGGATCTGACTTGTCAAAGAACTGAAACAACCAGCTCCTTTGGAGAACAACAGGACCTGAGAGCGGTCTGCAACACACCAGAAGCCCTCAGTGTTTTAAAGGATTGGCTCTTGCCTTCTAGCTGGATTAGATCAGAGGAAGGGGACATCTTTGCTCCAAGGAAAATATATGTGGATGTGATAATACTATGTTGATCAAGATATGCAAGGCAGGCCATTGCTTCCTTTCCTCTCTACCTTTTGGAATCGATTGAGATTTTCATCATTGGCATTAATGGAAATGAGATCTGTCCCTTTGCCACTAGCTTTCTCCTGTCGCCAACAAGTGATTCTTTGTAGTCCATTGGTGCCCACCCATCTTAACTTTTGTTGTTTTTAGGTTTTCTAGAACACCAAGCCCCTTGATGATAAGCATTACAGATCTGGCCCTATGATGGGTTGAGGACCTATCAATAACATGAGCCTAGCAAATAATATTATAAAAACTTAAGTTGACTTTGAGCTTGTGAGCAGGTTACCCCTCCTGACTTGCTCTAGAAATGCACCTCGTGGTGTTAAGACTCCAGATTCTCCCATGCCCAGGGGTTTGGCTATATTTAATCAAAAGCCAACAGTAAGATGGTGCATGGATCAGTTCGA